>VUJU01002607.1:0-35074 GCA_009835225.1 Aphis craccivora
TGTTTGTATAAAGTAAAATGTAGAATATTGTTCATAAAACCGTTCTTTTACTTTCAAATATCTAATTTTGTCCAAATTTGAACTTAAAAATTCTATGTAAAAAAAAATTGTAAGATTAAAAATTTGGTTTCGGAATAAACTACTTACAACGAACATTGTATTAAATTTTCAAAGCTAAGGACAGAAAATTGATGTTTTTGATTACTCTAAAGTCTATATAATATATGTACTATGTGGGCATTGATTAAAATAACAAATTACATTATCATGAAAATGTTTTGATTAAATTGAATACAGAACATAGATTTTGGGCAGTCGTGTTGAATGACGATAACGGTTGCTTAACCACTTTCTACGCACCATTTGGTAAATATGTGACCTTGTTTTAAATAACAAACCAGACATCATGAGACAAATAAACAAATAAAACTTAATGCAGTGAACTATATTTATTCAAAATTAAATAATTTAATTTTAATAATCCAAAATGCTAAATATTTTTAAAATATTGATAACTAAATGTCTAGACTCTCAATTTTCAAATATTAACTTTGGTAAATGCACAAATAAACGAATAAATTAGAATACTATTTATTAGTATATTATACAGTTATGAATTAGTAAAAAAATATATAAAATAGCAAAATTAATTATAATAAAAGCATTAGTGTTATGTAATAAAATAAACCCTAGATAAATAAATATATATAACATTCAAGAATTAAGTATTTTTTGATATAAAAAGTAAGTTGATATTCAAACTAATGTTACTGCGCATTTTGGATATTTTATGTTCAACAATTAAACTTTTTAGTACACAAATAATTTTATCAATACCAGATAATTCAACAAAGTATTCTTTTTATAAACGAAAACTATTTTTCAACAATATATGCATTAAATTCAAAACTGAAAAAAAAGTATTAGGCTATTGAAAAAAATAACGTCTAACATATTATTTACAATATAATGCTTCAAAGTAAAGGTAACATAATACTTTCTTAGAGAAAACTAAATCATCAAATCAACACTAGTCTATATATGAGCACTCCAAAATAGAAACACCTGATCTACAGTTAATATAAAATATATTTAATATACAATACATATATTCTTCTAATCCCAGTGCCCGTTTTAATACTATACCGGCGTGGCTTAAAGACTTAAATCAAAATTCGAGTAGACTAGTTCTACATCACAATAAAATTCAAAAATTTTTACTTAACACCCACTGTGGTAGCATTATTGCAGCTGAATATTTATATCTTTTCTCAATAATGTTCAAACAGTCCTTAAAATAGGAAAAATAAAAAATTACACTTGCTCTGGCACGCATTTAAAACCATATCCAATACATGTACTGATACATCCTTTAAATTTAAATATTAGCAACTAACCTTACCAATCTAATAAAGATATACGCTCTACATCAAATTTGAACCATATAGTAACAAAAAGAGAAACAATCCGTCAGACATGTTATCAGCCTAAAACACAAAAAAAAATACTATCTTTTCCACCAATTTCGAAATACGCGGAAATGTAGATAAATACTACATTAACTAATAGAACACTGAATGAAACATAGTTACAGAAAACAAATTAAGGGAAATAACACACTTCGTTGAGCTCTAGCCAAAATACAGTGTAGTTAAAACCGTAAATAAGAAGCCGTATTAAATAGACTCTAGACTAGAATTGGCCACACGAGAATCTTACGTGGAACATGATTGTCCAACATAAAATACAATAAACACAGTTAAACATATTATCATCCACTGCTAAATTTTCACCTAGGCCAAAAATTAATTCCTTATTTTCCAAATAATCTATACGAAGCTGTTGAAATATTTACAGATGTAAATAAAATAATATCCTACATTGACAAAATTTTAAATAAAATATATACAAATAATAGAGTATTATTATTTTTTTTTATTATTATTCAAACCCTAACGTAAGATAATAACCTTGTAATTAATACTTAAACAATAAAATAAAAATATTGTAGTAGTGTAGTACGTATCTCATAAATGTGCCTTGAATAATATAAATGATTAATTATAATAATTTGTATGTATAATAATAATATTTAATATAAATGTTTAATTATTATAAAAGCGTTATTGAGACCTGAGATAATATTATTTAATAAGTAACAATAAAACGTAATTTAAAACTTTTTATACCTTGTAATGACTTTTAAAAACAACATTTCAACTTCTAATTTTCACAATACAAATTTGTTCTGAAAAATAAATTTCATCAAGTCAATTTGAATCACAATGATTATTTTTTAATTAAAAATCTTGTTTGATATAGGTAATTAACTATGTTTTAATTCTTAGCTACAATAATAGACGCAACAATCAATCTTCTGTTAATACTTGTAACTAAACACAAACATTCTTCAACATTAATTTTAAGTAAATTATAATATAAAGTATGGATAAAAGTATCGTAAAACTTACCATAAAACAAGTATGTAAGATACATACAGTCATACATGTACATTTATACGGTTCAGAAACTAATATACTTTTTACAGCACATATTAAGTAATACACTCAAATATCGGTGAGCTATTATGTAGATTCAAAAGTTAAAAAGTTATAAGTTATAACATTAAGAACACGAATGAAACTTTAACGTTTTTTTATTTTAAATTGTATTAAAAATTAAAATTAAATAATTAAATAAATGATAATAAAATAGTAATTCATGCAATATTTCGTGACTGGAATACATCGGTAAAGTTTTAAAATCAAGTAAAACTATAAATGATATAACATAACCATGTATATATATTATATACATTGAAATGTGATAAGCCACGTTACACATTTATTTTTACATACTTAACAAAATAACGACATCTGTACCTAATTAAAATAGTTACAAAACGAATATTATATTAGAAGAGTTTTTTTTTGAAGTGCGAAAATGGGGATTCAATGACTATACTTAATGACGATTTTAAAACCACATCATATTATTATATAGCAACGAATCAACAGAATTCTACATCGATAGTGGGTAGAATAATCGTGTATACGTAAACACACTTTTCTATATACATCTCTACAACTTCCAGTTCACGAAACGAACACATAGTATAAAAGGACACTTGAAATATTCACGTGAAATTTGCATGCGATTTACAGTCTATTAAACTATTAAATCAGCTAACACGTAATCGTAAAGCTCATCCAACCATTATGGGACGGAGAAAAAAATAGACCACTGCTGATGCTAATGTGAAAAACTCGTGAATTATTTATATTTTCATAAATATTAAACTTGCGTGATTCCCCTCTATCTAGTTTTATTTTTTTATTTTTTTTTTTTGATATCCATCGCCATTTCTTTGCCTTTTAAGCTATTCCTTATAATATGTGAATTTATTTTTTATACCATCATTATCCATTCCTAAGCGATAACCAAGGCTTTGTGTGCTAATGAGATGTTATTATTTATTCTTGTTTGTCATGCGATTCCCGACCATTGTGGCATTTATTTAATTACTTGCGGTTTAATATTTCAATTTTAAATAAACTCGGCTATACACGCGCGTCCCCACGAGTGCATTTAGAGTAGTGTTGTCAAGACTAGGCTATGCGGCAAAATATTGCGTTTTTTTTTTTTAATCTAAAAGACGACATCGTGCAATAATGGCGAGTATAGCTATACATAAATCCGTTCAAGTACTCGTAAAAATCGAAAGGCTTAACCGTAAATATAACGTCTTGGGACGTTAAAAAATAATAGATTTATTACGACCCGGGCGGATAGAAGAAATGGAAGAAAAATAACACTGGGCTGTAAAAAAAGTTTTATTATAGTATTCTGTCAGGCGGTTCATATGGTATTCAACTGTCGTTTAAACTCCGTAGATTTTACTCCGTTAACAATAATCCCTGTTAAGCTATAATCTACTTTGATTAATCGACAACAGAACATTTCCACGTGCAAATTAAAGATATCAACTCACAGCAGCACATGCGACTTTAATTTGTTAATTACCATTACTCTCGTAAAGATGATTCGCGATAAAAATGTCATAGGAAATGTTTCAGAAGGTAAACACATTATGTTAAAATATTGTTAATGTGCATGCACAGGATGGGTCGTATTATTTTCCACTATAGTTCGACATCTCACGCACGTTTATTTCTACACATTCGGTACTTTTTTATATTTACTGTTTGCCGCTTTATCTTATCCACTTATCGGGAAATAAATAACGTACCTATATTTATTAAGGCGTAATAAATTGTCAAAATCGATAAATTTATAACAGTACAATAATAATTATTCTAAAATATTCAATTCAAATGGAATACTTAATATATTTTTCAAAATGAAAAAAAAATATTTTAAATAGATGAACCGATTCTAGCATTAGATATTATAGTATACTAAAATGATCATAACAATAATGATATTTTTTCTCTTAAAATTGGTCGATAGGTTATATAACTTAATAATTTACTATTTTTGAATCACTCAAAGATATATTTAGAGCTTTATAATTGTGTACAAAAAAATAGATGTATATTATTTAAATGAAATCAATTAAGTAGGTATTAGAAAAATCATAAACGATATAGAAAATAAATAAAATAATTGCAAAAATAATGAAAAAAAAGTATATGAAATAGCGAGTGAATGATTAAAATTCATGATTAATACGGCTTTAATAATAATCGTGTTACTGAATGATTATAAATATATTATAAAATAGTAAATACCCCTTCAATGAATTAAAGCACACAAAATAACTTGTCAAATGTTAAATGTTATACATATATACATACTTAGTACAAAACAGCGTTATTATTTATGATATTTGAACATGTAATAAAAATGCCTAGCTTATAAAAAATGATTTTAAAAAATTCTGTTTTGAACAACTAAGTAAATAATAAATTACAAAATATGTTTTCGTTATTTAAAATATATTAGATTTCTTTTAATTCCTTTTTACTACTTCAATTACAACATTAAAACATTGTTAATGATTTGTTTGATACGTTTTTGATAGATTAATTAAATTTTCTGTACAATAATAATAATATGTATTATGTAAACACTGACTGACATATAGAACGTAATATGTAATAACCTATTTCAGTCAAAATCAAACCGAAGGATTAAATTAATTCATTATATTTCGCAGTTCGGGTAATTAAGTTTAGAATTAATTAAATATCAAATCTTGAATAGGCAATTATATGCAGAAGATACTTAAATGAATACGCAAGAAGCCGACATAATATTATGTGTCTACGTCAAGGGCCATACACGCATGCACAAGTGTACTAATATTGCATATAGTAAAACGCCGTTTTATAGAATACACAAAATAATGAAAATGACGCTAACATATTATACTGCGTAGAGTACATATAAATTATAATATATCTTATTTTACAAGTATAATATTACATCAATACGGGGTTCCAAAAACAAAGTTGTATACTATTGACTGGTTTGATTAAATCACACGAAAATTAATTACGATGAGTTAACATTTTGCTTCAAAATATTTTAGTATCGACATATATACAAACTGTGAGTGGAAAAAATTACGATTTCGTTTAATCGTCGATACGGAATCCGCATACAATATTTTGAATCACAAAGTTATAATTAAATGAATTATTTATCAAGCGAAAATCGATACATATAATATATTAGTGTTTAGTTTTAACAGCTGTCGCCTATACGGTCATAAGGTGGCTATATATTATGTATTCATATTTCAGACCTTAAAGAACGACGGTCTTCGATGTAAACACGTTGAAGAGTCCTGAATAACCTACAATTTCGTTATAAATCTTTTATTTTCATAGATGCACTATAATTGTTACAACAACTTGAGTCACGTATTTTATGGAATCGAGATATTAACAGAAACGTCTGTTATTTATAATGTGTTTTCATCCGTTGAGTGTATAAATGACTCGACTCGTAAAATTATTACCGGCAAAATATTTATAGGAAAATCCGATTAACAGCCAATGACTTGATTAGTTTCAACAATCAACAGTAACTTTTGAATTCTTTTCCGTTCAGGAGTTGTTTTTAAATTAAATTTAAACGTGTATCAAATTATTATCGGATTATTGACTAGTGTTATCATATAAATAGATCACGTGACATTACATTTTTCCAACTTTGGTTGATATAGAAAAATTTTAAACAGTAGAATATTATTTATCGATTCGAGGACATTTGTTTTTAGATGTTGAAAGAAACTTAGGTGTAATTAAACAAAGTTTGAGAAAAGTTGACAGAATCTATACAATACAACAAGATCTCAAATTAACAATGCAGTCTAGTAATAGAAATAAGTTCAAACTTCGAAGTCTTATAAGTTTTATAAGACATAACAGACTCAAATATATTTATTCTAAATCATGGTGGATTATTTACTTCATGTTTTATAAGGGAACATGCAATTTGGTTGAAACTTCAAACAGATCAATTCCACGCAAAAAAAAATGGTTTTTTCTATGTATCATTTTTTCATTACTACGTTTCTACAAACTATCAAAAATATCAAAAGCATCAACAAACATATTTTCTGGTTGACACTTGACTCTATCTAAAATAAACCACTTTGAGCTACCAATGGAAAAATATACGAACATTGTATCAATTATTTTAAATAAAATTAAGGGTATAAAAAATATCAACTTCCATCATAATAAAAATTATTATAAAATAATATTATTGAATATTGATATTTTAATGTTTCATAAGTATTTCAAGTAAAAATAGTCTTTTATGAATAATTATTGAATCTAACCATTGATGCAACATATTACATATACATATAAGTTAGGTATGATAAGTCATTATATTTTAAAAAATTATTCTAAAAATATGATTTCAATATTAACCTTCTATTGAAAATGTATTCAAAAGAATTTAATTTTAAAATAATTTTTTTTTAAATAAATAATTTCAAAAAACTTGTGAACGAAAAACAATAAAATAAACTCCCGAAAACATAAAAATCAAATTTAATTTAAAAAAAAAAAAATAATTTAACACATATGCGCGCTCAAAAATCATTTTAATGGATGGCTTTCCTTTATGTGAGATTTTTTTGACATTCACATCAAACATCAGGCACAGGAAAATGACGTATGAAATGATTGGCAAATAATCTGTAGCCCCCCACCTTTCCAATTACCCATTCACAAGACAGCTTCCCTATGCTGATCATTTTTTAACACTAAATCTAACCAATTTAAAAAGCTCGATCTATGTAACAAGTTCCTTTCATAATAAAAAAGTACCCATTTCAAAAGTTTTCCAACAATAACTATTACTATAGAAGTATAAATTAACAATGATGTTTTAATGTATTCTTGTTAACGTTATTAATTAAATTAATAAACATTATGTTCAACTTGCCAAGACTTGTAAAATAGTTTTATATTTTCTAAAAGTAAAAATTGATGTTCCGAAATTGTACGCTTAAAACAAACTTAGTGCTTCTGTTTTGACATTTATAAGGCATCTCGATATTTATGAATATTAGGCATTTAGGCTATGAGCCAAGAAAATGTTCAATGTAGCTTACAAAGTTGATTTTATGCGTTTAATTATGATAATAATCTACTTTATACTTTCATCAAACAAATCTAAAATATTAACATTTTGATAAAACGTTAAAAGTAATATAACTATTTATGTTAATTTTAATTGAAAAACTAATTTTTCACTTAACCAACGACTAATTAAGATATTAATTACCAATCCACACAAACTTACATAAATATTAAAATAAATAGAATCTAAAATAAAATAGTAAAATGTTTAAAATTAATAATTAGATTTCATAGTACAGAAAATAGTAATGTTTATGAACTTAAGTGCGGTGTTAGTATTGTTAGTATATAAATAAACTATAAAACAATGCAATATGTTATTTTAATATCTAAAATATCATGATAAAAAATAAGTGTAAGACAAACACGTAAACAAAACAGTGTTTTTAAAAAAAAAAAGATATAAATCATAATTTGTAATTTAAAGGGAAATATTTAATGACTTGTAAATAATTTGAATAGTAGGACCATTATGTTTATCGACGAATAAAGATTTCTTATTATAGGAAGCGATTATTTATCAACGTTTTGATGCTTAACGCAATTGGTTTAGGGGATCAATTAATCGCGCCATTATACATTAGCATAATAATTTTCAATGAAAGAAATTAAATTAATGAATTTAAAATAATGTCCTAACACATAATAGATTAATAACTAAAGAACATAAATAAATAAATTGATAAAATTATATTGTTTCAAATTTAAACTTAAATATAAGTGCTTTCCATGACTAAATTATTGATTCAATTATTACAATTTAACCAAAAGAATGTTTTTAATTATAAAGCGGCGGGTATTATTTTTGAATTGATTAACTTAAAATATTTTCAATAAAATATACTTAGGTATATTTATATTTTTAAGCATTTATTAAAAAATAATAATAAAATGTAAATACTTTAGACATAAACTTACATGAATTTACAAAATACTCTGATGATTTAGATAACGTTGTAAAATAATGGTTGCTGTATAAAATAAAAAAAATTATAAAACCAAAAATATAACATAAATAGTATTTTCTCACTTCTCTGTACCAAGTACAAAAATTCTATATAGTGCGGAATTTAACAATGATATTTAACAAATGCAAAAATATTAGTTGCATACATATTGATAAAATAAATTTGTAACATAAATTTAGTACTAAAAACTTAAAATTATGTCTCAAGTTTAAAAATAGTATAATATTATTCTAACTATAGAGATTTTCATATATCTAGAATCTTTTCCAATTTTTTTTCTATTAACATCACAAGTATGAAGACGATAATATAAGCAATCGCGTAAGTTAATCTCTGCTCAGAGTCGTCTTTTATATGCGATAAAAGTCTCGTTCAACATTTAATATGATATAGTAAACCCAACCTCTAAGCCCTACTCATAACAGTGAACTAAGAAACAAGTGAAGAATTTCTATTTCTTGTATTAGGTATATTATACTCTTTGTAGAACATCGAACGTTATTTAATATATATTATGTCTAAACTCGATATTATTAACCGACATTTCTACTTAAATTCTATCTAATATCATAAAATAAAAGCAGTTTAATTTATTTTTATATATATTTTAAAACTTTGTGCACATGTAAGAACATTCATAGAAATTTAATTCCCTGCAATCATAGGTACTTATTTCAAAATGGAACTACATTTTTCGAATTGGTTTAAGTTATAGAATAATTATCTTGTTATTAAAATTACCCAAAATAATAAAATACATTTTAAATACCAACTTTTGTAAAAAGTCAATTGCGCTTAGCATTCTCAGTTGACTAGAAAACAAAATAAGTATCTTAATAGACGCAGGTACCCAAATCTGTAACGAAGAAAAAATGATCAGCACTATAAAAACAAATAACTGTCATTTAAAATGACTTCAAAGTTCAAAATAAATTCATTTTGCTTCTTTAAATAAAAAAAAAAATTGTACGCAATTAAAATTATTAATTTTAAATACTTCATGCGAACTGAAAAGTCATTCAAAAACAATTCAAATAATTCAAACATACTTCCACTCAGTACATTACGGAGTTGGTACATAAATGTTCAGTGTGATTCAAAACCACTGAGCCTCAAAGTAATAATGTACTACTAAGGATATTTCTGAAGATCCACCTACCCACAGAAAATGGTTATATCAAATTTAAAATATTAAAAACTGAATAAAAATCGTCCCCATGCTATCCAACTAAGCACCGCAAAAAAAGCATCAATACATCACATGTTATATTTTAATCTGTAGGTCACACGTCATATATTATCGATTTTTTTGGTAAATTTTTGTAATATCAAATCATAATTTGTCTAGTACTTTTAAAATATTCTGTTTGACACTATATAGTAGAAAAAATATTCAAAATTCCATTTCGAGCATATGGTTACTTGCTGTAGCAAATTGAATTTATAGTTGGTATTCTGGGAATCAAAAGTAAATAATTTTCAATGCCTTTAAACATAAACGAGAAAAGCAATGAAAATATTTAGAGAAAACTCTACTAACTGCAAGCCCATTTTTCACAAAATCGGTTTTTTTTTTTTTTTTACTTAACTAAAAAATTATAGGTTATAGTAATGTTAGAGTCTCGATATTTTCACCAAATACTCATATTAACAAAACATTACTTTAGAAATGATAGTTTTAAAATGTATTTCCGTTATTTTTGCTCTGTTATCACATGTATTTACAATTGTTTATTAAATTAATAATTATCTATGCAAGGTGAGTATTATTAATAAAAACCAATATATGCGCTGTGTGCCGCACTCGTGCTTTTGAAATTTAGTAGGTACACTATCAGTGACAGGATTTTCTCGGCAAACCTGTTCACTTTTCGTCGAGTGCTGTACTACACATCATGTCAGTTAATGTGCCAGAGACAAAATATTTTGATGACCGGGTTTGCAATGTAGGTACATCTGGTACATAATACCATTTCACTTGCCCGGCCCGTTCAAACTACGCACATCGATTTTTAAACACGGCATGCAAATTCTGGTCAGTTAGATTCGAAAAAAGATTTAAAATTACAAATATTCAAATCAAACAATAGATGCTTAAACGATAACAGTGTAGATTTATAATTTATTTGTTATTTATTTCGATAACTTATTTATTAAATAAAATGTAGTCACGTGAAAGAAGTAATAAAACAAACAAAAACAATTTACGTAAACTAAAATAATTGGTGATTTTTTGTTTATAATTTTTAAATCCCCATCAGCGTTCGGTATAAAATATGAATAGTAACGTTCGGTTTGAGGCTCAACATATTCAGTAGGTTCAGTTCGAGTTAGTTCGTTAAATTTAAAAAAAATATTCGATTTGTCCTAGAAAAACTCTCGGTTTGCAGTAACATCAACATCAACGTCTAATATACACACGCCGCCTTTCTATTACAATATAACACACATATAAAACTGACTAACAGCTAAATTGAATGTTACGCACACGCTATATGCCGAGATGATAGACGAGAATTCGTTTCCGAAGGCAGATGGTGCTTTTTCGAGCACACGCTCGGAGCGTTAATGCCACTAAACGATGAATGTATGTAGGTACTGTAACGTAGTCGCAGAGTATTAAGTATGCTCGGCAGAGCGTGTAACGGCTGATGAGTCAGGTGTATGATATTCTACATCGCGATAGTGATCGTGTACAGAACGTATACAGATGAGCGAGGAGAGTTGTTGTAAAAATAGCACAAAAGTCGTGGCAGACTTATGAAATAAAAATTTGTAAGATTCTTATCCTCGCGGTCGAGAGGACGTCGTTCGGGAAGTACGGCATACGTATAACAATCTGAATTTCAGAATAATCCACAACTATAATTTATACTATTTTTCGTAGGCTTTTTTTTTTTTTTTTTTGATATTTTAATTTGGAAGCTGCTGCAATTCACGGGAAATCGGTTAAAAATTAAAATACGGATTTTAAAAACGATCGTATTATTATGCGATCGGCTTCGAAATCGCCACGCGTCCGCGGAACCGCCTAAAACAACGCTAATGGTTTTATTAACAGACTACGCCTTGACCACGCTTGCGGACGTGGCAATCGATATAATACAATATACGTTTCCGTGGGCGTGGGTAAGGGGAGGGGCGGCGTTCAAACACCCTCCCCCCCGGAAATTAAAGATAAAACAATTTTAAAACAAATATCGTGAATTAAACCAAAACCCCGTCCGAAAAAATTTCCCACATACCTACGCGTACGTTTCGTAATTAACGATAACTACGCCGGCACAGTGGCGATGAACGGTGTTTATACTGCGTATATATTATAGGCACGCATAATAATATCGTCTGCTATAACAACTACGCTTGTCCATAATCTGACCCGCAGCGCCACCCCCGCGGGTTACGTCAGGTTTTCACCACCCATCGAGCGTGCACCCGCCTGACGGCGCAGCCAAACGACGACGACAATATCATTACCTATTAATTATAATATATACCTTATTGTTGTTGTTGTTGTTGTTGTTGTTGCAGCGGCGGCGGCGGTTATTTCGACATAGAGCGGATGAAGTTACCCCCATGATGCCCGTTATGCTGATCCAGCACCACTTATTGGCCGCTGACGTATTCGAGTGCTTTACCGTTCGGATGACGGTATCTCATTCACCGGCACACCGGGCAATGCGCTACTACCGTATCTGGATATACACGTGCAACACCGTGCTCATGGTGTGCGTCGTGTGCTTCGTGGTGATCGCCTACCAGCTGGTGGTGGCCGACCAGCGGCGGCACCTGGTGCCCGGCCTGGACCTGTGCCATCCCAGCCTCCTTTACGTGTACGCCGCGCTGTTCGTCCAGTGCACCGTGCTGCAGATCGTCGGCTTCCTGGGCGCCCGGTCGCTGAGCGAGCGGCTGCTCAACGTCTACTGGCTGCTGCTGCTCGGCCTCCTGGTCGGCGACGCCGTGCTGGGCGTCTACTGGGTGTACAGGTACGACAAAATGGTCGCCCGGCTGAAACCGGCGCTCCGGGACCGGTTGGCCGCCGACTACGGCCGCGACGGCCGGTTCACCGCCGTCTGGGACGACCTGCAGCGCGACCACGAGTGTTGCGGCGTCACCGGGCCGCCGGACTTTTTCAACGTCACCGTGCAAGTGGGCGGTGAGTGCAGCTGCTGCGCGTTGTTATGTCACGCTTATTATTTTTATGCTTTTCTTCGGTTACATCATTTTGTGCCGAAGTCGGTGCATGACGCGAACGGAGGTGGTCTTTTCCTTTTTGTTCTGGCGAAAATCGCGTTATGCCGTGTTATAAGACACTTTTCAACAAATAGACCGTCGTTATACGCGAGACTGTACCTGTCCCATCTAATTATATCTTACCGTATTATTTTATTGGAAAGATTATAATGTCAAAAAATAATAAATCCAAATAGATCCTAATTATCTGCAGTAATTAGTAATTTATTACCGTTAGTCCGTTTTCGATTTTGTTTCAGCTCGTACGCACTGAAAATTATTTTTCTTTTAACATTTTCCAGGATTACACGATCGTGATTTACTACCGTCATTCGTCTAACCGGTTTCTACGGTTAAATTATAATATTTAGTCGTTTGATTTTTTTAATAAGTAGGTAGATATAATTAGGTATGAAACGTATATTGACATACAGAGACCATTAAAATCGATTTCCCGCGGGAACCTCCGCCAAATTGTTCACTGCTCTCAATAATATATTATAGATCGACAATCGACATAAGGTCGCACTATAATTATTTATATTATTTAGTTTAGTTTTGATCGATACTGTAGATTTTCAATGGTAGTGAGTTAGTTAGTGTATTTTCTATATGTTACCGAACTTTTTTTCATGTCGTGATTTAATTTTGATTTGTGGGAGGCACAAAATGTCTTATGTACGCGGCACATATATTTAGATACACAAAAAAAAATCAGCGTCGTCATCGTCCGTTCGAGCCCACCCCCTCAACAACCATTATAGGACTTGCCTCGTCGGGTCACACCAAGTTTACAAGTTATTATTACTTTCATTATTATGCATACCTACGTATAAGGGGGTGTATGTTATTTTTCACGTCTAAAATTAAATTGTTAGGACGGTGTATTACTAGATAAAATATTCTCGACTCCAAAATTTCGAATACAATTTCAACTCAACATCACACAATAAAATATATTCTTAAGCATATATTATATAATGACAAATGCATTTTCAAAGCGATCAATTGTGTATGTATACATTGTGGTTTACTAGTGTGTCCACTAACCGGTTATATAAACTGATGCCATCCATCCGCAGTCCGCACGACAGTGTCTCTTCTAGCAGAAATTTAAGTTGTTTTTACGAGAAACATGCTTAAATGCTCACAAATCGATATCGATATTCTATGATAAATGATATACATTTAAAGATTAATAATTAAGTACTAATCTAAAATAAATTCCTAGCAACTACTCTACACCATATTACCATTATATGTATTATGATAAATTCATTTTCTATATTATATTGAGTAACATTTGAATATTTTAAATATATTATTCAAAATATACTATTTAACTTTTATGGTTATTATAAATAATTAATGATTGATGATAGTTCATTTTATGAAAATATAAATAAGTACATTTTTAAGCGGTGACCCGTCATCTTTAATTGACATAACAAAGTGTAAAACAATTTCAATCCCTAAAAATCTTAAAACCAATATCGCACTATATTTAATTTCGTAGGTTAAAGTACAGCTAAATTAATTTAATAATTTACGTAAACAGTTGCGTCCTTAATTTATACTGTTAGGTGTAAACTAAAACAATATACAATGTGTATACAAAAAAAATATATAATTGTTATTTATTCTGTTACCTTTAAAATGGTAAAAACCAAATGACGAAAAAATGTATAACACGTTTTCAAAAACCTAAATTCTGTAAGAGATTTATGATTCTAAACCTTGTTAGAAGTTTTAGTTTTAAGCTACGTTATTAATTACAATGTCTCTTGAGTTATAAATGGTTACCGGAATATACAGGCTTAATTATTCAGTAGTTATTGCATACAGCCATATAATAGACCTATATCTTCGAACTTTCTCGACGGCTATAAGTCATACTCGTTGGACCACTGTTTTGAATACAATATAATTGTATTCAATGTACACTTTTTATGATAGGTAATTAATTTTCTTTTTTATAAATAATACTTGAAAGCATAAGCGTATATGATAACAACAAATTTATTCATATACCTATTACATGAAAAATATTTTGAAAATATTAAAATAAAAATAGTTTGATGAAATAATACGTATTTTTATTCAGAGTTTCCTTTAAAAATAATAACACTAATTAAAAACCTCATTAATAATACCATGCCTGGTCTTAAAAGTTTTTTATTTTATTTTAATTTAGATATTAGTTATATGTGCTTAAAGTACTAAAGTTTAAATAAAATTTTTTAAAACTTTAAAGTATGAATAGTATCATACGTAAGTTAACTATTTATCAGCAAAACAATGTTTTTAGTTTTCTGAAGTCAATTTATATTATAGTTGACACTTACAACGAAGATTAAACTGATTAAAAATTCCTCTAAATGAATTGTTTATATAATTTAAACAAACATAAATTGTGTAGATTAATTAGGTTAATTATGTAGGTATTTATATTATTTATTTATGTTTAACATTCAAAAACACACCATAGAATTTTTTTAATTATTAAATAATAATAACTTTTTCTTAATTTGTATTTAAACAAAAATTATTGAATATTTTTTTTTTGTTTTACATTTTTAGAATATATTATGTTGTATACCGGAAGTCCAAACATTATTTGGCTATTATACGCTATAGCCATCCCCGCCTCACACATAAATTTATTCTACGCCTAACTATGTTGAAAATAATATTATATTTAAAAAAAACAATAGCTTAATTAGCACCAGATAAAAGAATATCAGGAGAAGTAATAGTTACTTACGTAATGTTCCTCCTTAAATAGATGCTCAAAATCAGAAAAAAAAAGTAGCTTATTATTATTCTAAAAATGCTATTTAAAAAGAATTTGTGATCCTATACAAAAGTTTCAAGAAAACCACGATAAAAAAAAAGTACAATGTATAACCATAGCTCCAATCATAATTTAATACAATCTTCGTATGTATGAAATAATAACTTGGCATGTTAAAAATAAAATAAAATAAAGTTTTTAAATATTTCTACTGATATTATTAAAAATATGGAAGATACTATTACACCTAATTCAACATTTAAAGAATTATTGAAACAATTTTTTTTTTTTTTTAATTCCGAATAAAAGACAACATAACATTAAATAAATAAATAAGAATGTATTGTATTAATTCATCAAATCATACAAATTGTATAAATAAAAATAAAATTAAAAATCTCAAAATCCTAAGTGTATAAAAACTATACCACTTTATGATTAAAATATATATTATCGTTTAAAATCGAGTAATTTTATAGGTTTATTGTTTTCTAAAATTAATAAAAATTATGACTTTATAAAAGGAGGGAGCAAATTAATATTTTAACACAATACCTTCAAGCTTTTACCAGCAAAACAGATATAAATTTAAATTTTAAATCAATAGGTTCAGTTTTAGATATTGTAAGTACCAATTCATTAATTAATCAATAATCACGAAATTCAATAAAAAAAATGACAACATATTTAGAAAAAACGACCATCTAAAGAGCGATAACCAAACCTAATTAGGTAACCTAACCTACTAGAAGATTAAATTTGTTTAAACTAATATATACAACAATAGTTGGTATTAAATACAATATTACAAAAATATTTTTATAAAAATATTTAAGAAATTTAAGAAATATAAGTAAGTAGGCTGGGCTTAAAATAAAAATACAGAGCATGCATTTAATTCTAAACATATTTTTTTTAAATCTAAACATTAATAAGACATATGTTAAAGGTTATAGAAATAATGCCAACATCTCTATCTCCATAAAAATACAGTACCTATGATAATTTATATAGTTTATTAATTATTAGATTGTTATTAGATGTGTTTTTTTTTGTGTGTGTGTGTGTGTGTACAGCATAACTAATCGAAATAATGCTCCAATTTCAAACTTTGGGGGTGGTTTCTAATGTAAAAGTGAATACCCTTGGTTCATTATAGAAGTCAAAAGTAAACATTTTCCAACAGTTTTCAAAAAAATCGAAAAAAACAAAAAAAAAAATGACGGAAAAACGGGAATTTTTGCGCAAAACCAGTTTTCGACCAAATCGATTTTTTTTTTTATGGTTGTAATTCAAAAACTGATCACTGAAAATACTTGAAATTTTCACCAAATGTTTATGTCAGTGTTATGTATAAACAGTTAAATTTTCAAAAAATTTTGACTTTTTTGAGTTATTTATAGACCATAGAAATTTTTGATTTTGATGAGAATTTTTTTTTGAAATGTCGATAAAAAAATTTTGGATGACCAAAAAGTTTTGAAAATTTAATACAAGGTTCCTTATGAGTTGTTTCTATTGTAGCTAAAAAAAAATTAAAAATCGTAAGTCACAATTTTTTTTTATAAGCGTTTATAGTTCAAATTTTTACGAAATCTGTCGAAAACGCGAAAATTTGCAAGTAATTTTGAAGTTGAAAAATCATAAAATTTTTTTTGTTTATAACTAAGGATTAAAAATACAACACTAAGTTTTCCTTCAAGTATCTATAGAGAAAACTCGAAGCATCATTATGGGAAAAAATTTAAGTGCGTTTGAATTTTAAATTTTTAGGAAATAGCGTAACGTAACGATTTATCCTCAAATGATTTTAAATATTTGTTATTATTCAAAAAGTATAATTCGTAGTTACTTAAAAATATTACCAGTTATTAAGATTGGCATTTTCTTTACGTAATTTAATTGTCAAAATATTTTGACCTTTTTTTAGCCATGTCTATACAACTGAAATTTTCAAATTTTCTAAAAAATTTTTTTTTTTTGAAATGTCGATAAATTTTTTTTGGCCCTATCAAAATACTTGAAAATTTAATACAAAGTTCCTCATAAGATCTTCTTACAGTGATTAACAAATTATAAGAATACATAGGCACAATTATTTTTTATTAGCATTTGAAGTTCAAATATTGACAAAAATTCGTCAAATTCCTAAATATTTTCAAATTATTTGTACCTATAATTCATAAAAATTTTTGTATAAGTAGCTAAGAGTTGAAAATTTAATACAAGATTTTCCATAAGTTTAGCTTATAATAATTATAAAAAAACTTAAATTTTGATGTATTTAGGCCATTAAAACATAAACCACCTTTTTCACCAACCACTGAAAATTATATCCTAGGCTGACAAATCATCTTCGTTCAGAATCGTTTTTCGTTTACAATGATAATAATCATTGGATTCAAATTTAACCCTCCTATAATATATAATAGTGATCCTCATGGCACCTAATGTATAGCAGAGTGGTACCCACTTGCCCGCTTTTTGTATATATATTATATAATTTATTATACGATAATCAACGATTATTACTTATCGTTTTGTTTAAAACACAATTCTAATAAAACAAACTCACGCCAAACATTGAAATATTTACATATCATTATTTAGTCTCCGTCTCTGTTTATAGTTTTCTTATTTTTTTTTAATTAAATATTAATTTATTTAAATATTTTTATGAGAAAATTACTGTGTTGTTATTTTTTTTTACCATGGTACCTATGTTTTTGTCATTAAATAAGAAATTTAGAATAAACATAAAATTCTGCTTAGGTACCACTAAGAAAATTAAGTTAGGTAAAGTTATACACAAAAATAACGCTAAATATACTATTAATTATTATCAAAAAAAATATATATATAATACTTAATGATCAATATAATATAGGATCTATATTTAACAAAATAATTGTATACATAAAAAAACTTTATCATTATAATTAAAATTATAGGTAAGTACCTACTAGAAGTTATTTTTAACAGAACAATTAGTGTTACTTAGAAAAAAACTTAAACATTTCATTACTGAAATTATTTTATGAGTTAAAACTAGTTTTCCAAACTAATAAGCAGTATAGATAAAATATAAAATATGATTATTATAATAATATGTACAAAATAGTTCAACTAACTAGGTTATGATTATAAATAAAAATACATTTATATAGGTACCTAACATATAAAAAGATTAAATATTATTTCTTGAGGTAGGTAATAGGATTGATTATAATCAATGGTAATAGTAATTAAGTACTGATATTATATAATATTTTATACTGCTTAAAATTATGGAATGTAGCAACACGTATTTTTATAGTTCCAACTTACTAGTAAAAAAATGCCTATAAACTTTGTGGAAATATTTTAAAATATATTTAAGTTTTAAAAATATTGTAAATTATAAATTATAATCTAATTATAGACACCATACTTAATATTTATTTATAATATATTTTGCATCATTTTATTTTATATAATTATACAGACTTTTAGATACCTAGTTAAAATTATAATTTTTTTTTTTTATATTTTTGTTTCAATAAAAATAGCTTTTTTTATCTATTGTTATTGGAAATGTTAATGTCATAA
This sequence comes from Aphis craccivora, assembly GCA_009835225.1. NCBI lineage: Eukaryota > Metazoa > Arthropoda > Insecta > Hemiptera > Aphididae > Aphis > Aphis craccivora. The sequence continues at coordinate 19,209 of VUJU01002607.1, forward strand.
AAAATGAATAATATGAAACCTATATTTTTATTAAATAAATTTCTCCGAGAAACTGAAGCTAAAAAAAAATAATATAATAAAGTAGCTACGTGATTATAATATATTTAATATTAGTTTATTTATATTTATTATAATTATTTAAATACCATAGATTTTGTGACAAACATATAAGTGTGAGATAGTTACCATTTAATTTATTCTTAGTAAAAGTGCTCTACAAATAATCAATATTAGTACAAACCGTACATATTTTGGATAAAAAATTATTAATTATTATTTATTTATTTTGACAACGATTAAATAATTGAAGTATACAACTTTATTTAAAGCGAACAGTGATAAAATAAATAGATAAATTAATTATATACATCGAACAAAAAGCAAATAGAGAATTGAAACAACTTTAGTAGTCAGACCCTGCTGTTTTCCATAATACACAAAATACATGTTTACTGTTTAAGTAAAATTAAGTTTTGGAAATATACACATGAGTTTGGTCAACTATAATTTAATGAAGGGGGATATAGCATAACGCATATTTGTCAAAGACTTTGGACCTATTTATAAGTCAATTTCACAATGTTTTAATTATATATTATTAATTTATGTAAGCCGTAACATAAAATATTTATAACACAATAATAAAAATATAAAAGTTATATCATGAATAAATAGGATGGGTAGGCAAAATACGTATACTTTCTGAGTTTCTGACAAATAGTGTAATATAAACACAATATTATTTTATTACTTTCTAGTTGAACACTTTGTCGATTACACGACAGTACTACCGGATAGCTGCTGCTACCATAAGCCAGAAGCAGTGGCGTCAGCATTCCGAAGGGATTACTGGCAGCCACAGACAACAACTGCTGCTATGTTTACCACTGTCCAGGCGGAAGAGCATGACAACATGGAAGAGATGCCAATCAAGTGTCGGCTCGTTTCGTACCGGTACTACTATATCGGATGTGAACGGGTGCTGATGGCATGGATACGTAGAAGTGCCGACGTCTTGTTCGTCCTCGGCTACTGTGTCATATCATTTTTGAAACTGTGTTTTCTAGGCATTCTGAGGTAAACCGAATCTAGACGAGTATTTTAGTAATTTTATTCGGTACGGTTCTAGACAACTTTTACACCCGTAACATTAGAGATTAAACAAGGATATCCAGAATATTGATGAATATCGTCAGCCTTTATATTATATATGTACCAAGGAACAAGCAGAACGTACCTACGTGTATACATTATTCATCACACTTCTCTACAAACACAACATCTTATTCAATTTCTAAGTTGCATTTGTTTCTTTTGTATTTAAATGAGCATATTGACCTATTGAGTTTTCTAATAATACGGTCGCTATATACCGTTGATTTTGAGATATAGATACGAAATAAATTCAATAGAATAAACAGTATTACCTATTATGCTCATAAATAAACCAGCTTGATAAAGATATCGAGAAGTCTTACATCACTTAAAATATAAATTTATTAAATAAAAACTAAAAACTTACTTTTTTTCTATCTATTTTTAAATTTATTCTACATTTTAATATTTCTAAATGTTTTTTATTTGCACTAAGTAATTGATTATTTAATTAGCCAAAATAATTTAAGCATTTTATAATGACGCTCAATAAAGTATAATATATATAGTCAATAGTCATATAATATGTTAATTGAGGACACGCATTGAACTTTATACATCTTATGGTCACCGGAAATTGATTTTAGAGATAATTACAAAAATACAAAAACGAATTTCTAATAAAATGATTGAAAATTTTGTTTTGTTTGAATTTTTGATTAAAATACTTTTTTCACAGGTATGAAATTCGAGAAATGATACAAAAAATAAAAATACTTCATGGAGATACAGCTCGACTAGAATTAGTCAATGTACCCCAACAAGCTACAGGGAAGTTGTTACAAAAAGTTGAACATAACGGTAGCGTAGTACGTGTATCTACTCCTATGAGACAAGACACTCAGATAGGTATATACAGTATTTTTAATTTCTAAGAGCCTATTATATCTATAATATGTACTTTACAATAATAATAAAAAAAAATCAAACTAGAATATGAGATAAATAATAATACATCGTTTCAGAAGTACATTTAATTTAATATTATAATAATTATAATATCAATTAGAGCCATTTAAAACTTAACAAAAATAAAGTTATTGTATTTTAATTCTGAAGTGCACCTGCCCAAAATTATAATAAAATATTTTATAAATCAAAAGAACCTTTAATTTTAATTTCAGATGGAAGTTTAGATGGAGTGAAACCACTTCTAAAAGGTCGTTCGATAGAAGCGACATTCAGGGTAAAGTCCTCGATTACGGACGGCAATGAATCAGACACGAATAGCCATAGTGCGTTATTATTATGTGATGACAAGCGATTGACAGGCTCATCTAGTAAGAGTAACTACGAACTTCACGAGTTAAAAGATGTAAATCGACTACTAACTACCAGACATAAGAATCAAATATGACTACGAAGATGTGTAGCCGCTTGGTTCCGAGTGATTGACAGAAACCAAAAATTCTCATTATTGGCGACACCAAAACCGCATAAAAGTTATTAAAAAAAAAAAAAAAAAAAAAACAATAAAATATTATTAAAATTGGAAGATACATTTTTTACGTGGTACCTACATTATAATTTATTCAAAAAAGAATACTATAAAAATAGATTTAAAAATAGTTTAAAAATAAAATTATAATTTATCATTATACAAGTATGCAAACAAATAATTTGAAACATCGAAATGATTAACTAACTTATTAACTGCTAGGCATAAATGTGATTGGAGTAAGTCTACATGGTGCTACATGTCAATAAATTGATTAAGTATAACAATAATAATTAATAAAAGAAATGTAAAATGATTAAAAATCAACTTATAAAAACATGTTTGTGGTTATGTTGAATTGATTTTATGAATCATCCATTGGTTGTGTTCGAAGGATTTGCATTACCTTGATATCTTTTTTTGTAGATACCTATTTCAAATTTAATATTTGTTTTCTTCAAATTCTATTGCATTGATTATTGAATCCTTTTATTCTGCCTTAACTTTTTGTGTTAGTGACATTTATTGTAATATTTTTAAAAAGTAAAATGTTGTAAGTAAAATATAATTTGGTAATCCTTAAATAAATTGTATAAAGATAAATTATAGTTATACATATTATTTTGAACTATTAGGTACATTAAAGATTGAGAGATCCAAACTTCTACATTTTATTTTATATTGTAACTTAATAATGAATAACAACTTTTCTACTATCTATTAACAACCTAAAGTGAATTTTTTTTTTTTTGTAAGTTCATAAATTTTAATATAATGAAAATATTTCTAGCAAAACAGATTATCAATAAGGATTAAACTATTTGTTCAAATGTCTAGAGAAATATAAGTATAGTAGGTATTACAATTTTAGTACCTACCTATAAAAAGGAAAACATCCTGCATAATTATTATTATTTATTACCTACCTATATGAATTTATACACACAAATTTGATTAAACTAATAATTATATACTCTCATTGAATCTTGAATGTATTTGAGTCATTTAAATACAGTTTTTACACACTTCTGGTGACAAGTTAATTTTATATTTTAATTTAACTAAATTCTATTTATCTTATTTTCAATCAAACTATTCATAAACGCTTATGATATACAGTCAACCAACAAATCTACTTAGATAGTATATTTTAGGTAATTCCACGTAGGATAATAAAAACATAAGAAAATATTTATAAACTCAATATTCGAATACCTAGCTCAAAGTGGATACCTCAATCTCGATAAATACAAAAATGTTTAAATAACGACGTTGAAAAAATTAACTAGGTGCCAATTTAAAAAAAAAAAAAAAATTATTTCACTTCCAGAAAATATATGATTAGGTATTTATTTTTAAATTTCAATGAACTATAAATCATTCTATATTGTAATGAGTACATAATGAACTCAAAACTTTATTTTGCAGTTTAATTTATGTAAGAACTTAATACTAAACCTAATTAATTTCCTTATTATTATAACTATTTAATTATTGAAAATCTTAAACAAGATCATTACAACCTACTTATTTCTAATTTAATATAAAATACTTATATTTCTTATCTTAAATTTTTAGTTTTCCAATGAAGCTAAATTTTATAATACTGTTAATTCTAATATTATGTATAGCCTATTTTCTTATGTCATGGAATTGTCGCTTCCCAATTGTCTTTAATACAATCATGAAAATGTATGCAAAAGTTTGACTGTACTAGCAAACCGTGGTTAGGTATGTTTTATTTGTTATTAATTAAAAATAAAATGTTAAAATGTTTGTTGTACAATAAATGTTGTAAACTTTGTACTATTATTTTTTAAGCATTCCTTGAGCTATTATAATTATTATTAATATTATTATTAAAATAATGATTTATCAATATTGTTTTTTATCATATTCTTAAATACTTATCCTTTATTTTCCTATCATTCTTATTCTGCTAATTTTGACACATAATAACTATTTAATAAATATTAAAAAAATTATAAAATATTTATTTTAAATAATTTTCAAATTTAATAGACTAATAATTAAAGTTATAATTTATTAAGTTTAACTTACCTTTAAATCTTCGTCGACTTGAAGCACATAGTCTACATTACTACCACCAATTACTACCTAGATCTCAAAACAATAATAATAATTGATGGATTTAAAATAACAACCAAAAGTTAAAATTTTAATATACGTACAGGAGATTTTCTAGATTTGTTAAGACTTTTTTTTATTTCAAAAATTGATTTTGAGGTAGATGACAATTTTGAATAATACTCCAATGCAATTTTACTTCCAATCAAGGAATTATTCTTCAATAAAGAAATGTCTAAAAATAAAAATAATAATGAATAAATAAATAAAATATAAAAACTACTTAATTGAATAGTTAGTTTTCTATTTTTACTAGTCTCCATGGAAAGTCCTTTTGTCAGTCGACTAACTTCACTCAGAACAAAAGGAGTAATATTTTTTCCAGTTATTCCTTGTTTTTCACAAATTTGACGAGCATTTTCTATTGCTTTATCAATTTCTGTTTCTTTGAAAAGTTAAATTGTGTTACTTGTTAGTCATATTGTATTATTGTACCTTATTTACGTATAAAAATATTTATAATGCTAGTTACTTGTTATTCTTTCTTCTAGTATTGGAACGGCTAACAAAACACCAGATCCCGTGTTTTGACATTGTTCTAGCAAGCCAGCTGCTTCATAGGGTGAAGTAACATTACATACAGACTGATATCCACTTAATTTAGTATAAAATGCAGGAAATTCCCCATTTGAATCATATGAAGCAACGCAAACACCCACAGTTTCCTTTAAAAATTTAAATAGTTAATTAGTGAAGTATACTTTTGTAATAATTGCCCCAAAATGATACAAGGTATGTAAATACTTACTAGGTACTCTAAAGTTCTTCCAATATCAAGAATAGATTTTATACCAGCAGATACAACCATTATTGCACATCTGGACAACTCAAATAAGTCAGCACTTATATCTAAAGAATTTTGACCATCTATGTGAACTCCACCAATTCCACCTGAATACAATAAAAATTAATTAATTCATAATAATATTATCTTTATTTTTTTTTTCTTTTTTGACAATATTAATAATATATATTATATTATTATATACATATTTCCTAATTATTAGGTAAATAAGTTAGGTACATACCAGTAACAAAGAATTGTATGCCCAACGCATTAGCAATAACCAATGTACCGGATACTGTGGTGCCTCCATTTAAACCCTATGGTTATAATTAAAACATTACAAATCAGTAATTTAACTGTAACTAAATTAAAAAAATTATAAGTATTTCAAAATATATATATGAATATATTTTAAGATTTACTTGGCTGAGCACATAAGGAAAATCTCTTCGAGAAACTTTGATAGTTTTTTTCTCAGCTGGCATGCCAAGAACATTGATCTGTTCTGGACACATACCGGCCTTAACTCTGCCATTAATTATACCAATTGTAGCTGGGATTATATTCTAAACAGAAAAAATATAAATTATAAAATAGACAATAGACTATATTATTATGTAGGTACTAGGTACATATAAAAATATATACTTATAATATTATGTTCATTGATGATAATTACATGTGATTTGATGATGTGTTCCATTTCCAAAGCAGTCTCGACATTTTTTGGATATGGTAATCCATGTGTAATAAGAGCTGATTCTAATGCAATTACTGGTTTTCGGTTATTCAGAGCGTTTTTAACTTCGGGTGTAATATCTATAGAACTTCTAGAAAAATATCGACATACATACTTGAAATTTCCCTTCATAATGAAACTCGTGTACTATTATAATTACACTAAATAATGCAACTTATATTGTAGTTAGAATGATCAACAAATTGTGAACTGGTACCTACTCTGGTAGGTATAAACAAAATGTAGTGTTTAGGTAGCTATTATAATCACTGTAGGTAAGGTTTATAGTGGTATGGTAAAAAGATAAAACACTTATGAGAACATTCAACTGTATAGATTGTACTTTACAATAACATTATTTAATTAATTCATTAAACATTGACCTTTATGTAGTCTGTAAACGGTTAGATAAGTTGTCAATATAGATAGTGTACCTATACATTTATAGCATGGTGTAATAAACATTAATAAAAAAAAAAACATGTACCTAATATCTACTAACAAAACACTCAGTAACCGTTAGTTTTGCATACTGGCATACAGCTAATATTCCAAAAAATAAAAATTTAATTTAAATTTATACCATTTTTATTTCTTAAAAACGTCAAATTGTAACAATCAAATACAAACTTTTCCTAGGTTTTTCATTCGATATTTACAACTAACATATTATTTCACACGTTGATAAACAATAATAAACAAATACAATTTATAGCTTATACACATTCACATTAATAAATAATTATTTATTTAGTTATTTTTTTTTTAAGTAGGTTACATTCTATATGGAAAAATAAGTGTAAGGTATATCTAATATCTCATATTTTAGTCACGCAGTAATAGATGTATTAGGTATATTTGAATTCAATGAGCTAATAAGTCATTCCTTGCATACGAAAAACAAATTTCAGCAGAATTTTCAGTTACCTAGGGATATCTATCAGCCGGTTGGCGGTTAGCCAAGATTTTTTACACGGGGGAATTTTAATTTAATATGTAAATACAAATTGGAGAAAGAGCTGTTCACACATCCGTCATGGGGCCATAAGGTCACATTATTAAATTATTAGATAGGTATGTTTAACTTTTGAAAATTTCTTTGAATCAAATATTATTCTCGATTGTTTAAAAAATACCTACGGTAGTATTTTGATTGACACGTAAAAATGTAATATTATTATATTTATACTTATAAAAATTATAGATACCTACCTATGAAATAAAACAAAAAAAAAGTGCCAAAATCACAGCTATACAATACAATATTATATATTATATAGGTATTATATTATATATCTATGGCCAAAATAAAATTCGTCAAGGGCGCCACGGAGGGTAGTTAGTAATTACGACTCTTCTTTTTTAAATCTTCAGATACCTATCTGATTATAATAATAGGGTTCCCGTTGTTGATTGTTCCCAACGTCATTTATCAATTACATTTCTATTCTTAGCTGCTGTTAATTACACAGGTAATTATAATTTGTAAAAACCTGAATCGTTTTAAGCATTTAATTTATTTTTAGATCACAAATTGATATCGCCGAGAAGGGGGAGGTGTATTTTAACGTCCCCAAAATGCCCCCTCAGGCTAAGCGCCTGATATCTATTTCTTGTTTTCTTATAATATGTTATATAATTATATTTTTTATGCCTCATATCTGGGTCTTATATGAGGAGGGAGATATGACTAAAATAGTTTTTCTCCATCCGCGATCCGCTCGAAATACATGAAGATATATGTAGGTACTATCAATATTTATTTATTTAACCCTATCTAGGTAACACAAATTGCAATAACTTAAGAAAACGCAGCGATACGCCACACCAAAATAACCAAAGACCAAACTATCTTAGAATTTAGATATAAGTTATATTGACAATCTATCTACATTCTACATCGTTAAATTATTAGGAAACCCGTAATAAAATATTTATTTAGCATCGTGTAACTTTTTTTTTTATTCTGGGAAGGGGTATATAACAAAAAATATAGAAAAGTAAACATAAATTATATACAAGAAAAAATGAAAGAATTACAAACAAAAATAAAGATTTATTTAGATTTTGTGTGAGTAGGTATTATCATAGTGATCATACATTTGTACAAATGTTAACTACTTACCTATAATTATTTGTAATGATACATTTTTTAATGATAAATTTATTAACAGCAAAAGAAATATTAAAATAATTTATTATACTTATTGTCAATTCTAACTTTCCAAGTCTGTAAGATATTTAATTTAAAAAATATCAGTAGACATTAAATATTATAATATGTATGATAAAAAAATATTAGTTTGCAATCTAAAAAATACAAAATATACCTTACACAAAATTTTAATACGTACCAATTTAGGTACCATATATATTATAAGAAAACATTTACAAACCCCCTAATTTATGCAAGGACATTTCACTAGAACCCTCACAACTTACCTAAATAATCAATAAGAGAATATTATAATAAAACAATCATTGACAACAGAAATAAAAATTGTTACATATTTATGAGCATTAATATTTTATTATTAGGTATTTATAAACTTAACGCTATTAGTTATCGTTAAGTGAATGTGAAAATGTATCTGCAATCTATTATGATAGATTCATATCTTAAATTGAGTACCTACAATAAAATAACTTTTTAACATTATTCGTTTAAATATTTAATTTTGTCTTCTAATGTCAATAAACAAATGTACATACTAACGAGTAACAACTAACCAATATCTTTTAAAATCGTTAATTTATACGTGAATATCCAATTTTGTTAAAAACTTAATTTCAGATATTTAAAAATATCTTATTATAATATATTTTTTAAATAATGTTCAACATTATTTTCATAACATGTTAAAAATAATTTTGAGAATTTCAACTATCTAAGCCCTAAGGTTATTCATTATTGAGGTATAACAAGAAACAATATTGATTTTGTCAAAAACCACTTTACAGTAAAAATTCCTTTTTTAAAAGTTATTTTGAAACATGTTGAAATTATTTTCTACTTTTGACTCCTTCAATAGCAATTACATCTAATTTGCTACCAGAAACCACCTTCTAAGTTGAATATCACAAGCTCACAGCATTTTTACTGTTTCAAAAAATAATGACATTTTCTAAATTATTTAATACAATTAATTCAGAAGCTTGTGCTAAGATATTTTAGATATTAAAACCAAATAATTCATTATTTCATTTTAATAAAACTAATAAAGTTTTTTTTTTTTATCAAAATAAAAAAAATATTGATATCAAATATTTTAATGACATCCATGATAATAAAATTTAAGAATATATCAGATTTAGATATATTTAATAATAAATTTTTATTAATAACTGTAAATTATAAATAAATATGCTAACTGTTTAGTTAAATAATATTATTATATTGGCTATTAATAAACAATTTATATAAAATATGAGTCAACATTTTATTATTAAGTACAATCTATCTATTTTAAAATTATATTATAATACTTTAATAATTCAATACCATAATGGTTATATATTTATATTGTAAAGAGTGATTAAAATATTCAGATTTAATATATTTTCAAATTTGTAATTGGTTTTAAAATTCAAATACATTTAGGTTTTTAATTATTTTTCAGTGAAAATAAAATGTGCTATCAAAAACAGTGTAAAGTATGATACCTATAATAATAATAAAATACACATAGTTTTAATATTTACACATAAAGTTTTCTGAAAACAATAAATAAACATAATATTTATAATATGAGATGCAATTCGGCATAAAATATAATAACATCTTACAACATAAAAAATAATATTATATTTGCTTAATTTTTTAACAACTATTATAAAGTAACACCTAATCAACATAAAACACAATAATAATATTTCAAGGTAAAAAAAGTTGTATTATATATATTGATACTGTGTACAAGTATTAACCCAACTCCACATTTCAAAATATATATTTTTTTCATGTGGTTATTATTATTTTATACTTAAGTTATTTTTGTTTTTGTTATGTACATCTTGTTAAATGTCACATTATTATTGACAAAAATTATATATATTTATATATAAATCACTAATTACGTGAAAAAAATGGCAGTTAAAAATTGGTTTCACAATAATTGAATAATCATATAAATCCAAATCTGATGGTTAAAAGAGAAATAAAATTCACCAATTGTGCAACCATATATTATGTTTTGTATAATTTAATTTAATACAACCTGTGTACCAATTGTTTTAATGTTTTTTCTATGATACAACACCATAATTATAAATTTATAAAAACTGGAGTGAAAATTGCTACTTCTTTAGTAAACAATTGAATATCAGTATCCAAAATAGGGAAAACTCAAAATAAAAATAATGTCCAAAGAATTATAGTTTTCGTAGATCCAATACAAATACCTGCAACAAAAATTTAATTTAACATGAAAATTAAATTCTGAATACTTGTAACTCTATTTTTTTTTTTTTTTTTTAACTAGTATAAACTGATTAAATTTATTATTTAATAATATCAGAATTTCTAAATTAATAATTTTATATTATTAAAATTTATAATAGTAAATTAAATTGAGTGTATTATACTCACACTTCCATCAGATGCACTTGCCCCAACTTTATCACCCCTAGAATTCCAGCAAACTTCGAAAATACCACCGGTTCCTTTATAACTATGAACTAATTGGCCACTCTGAAATAAAAAAAAACAGGATTATTATTTTATCTAAGAATTAAATGAAACTAACTGTTATTTATTTTAGTTATTTCTCGTGTTTTGATTTAAATATTTACTTGTGTTGACCATAAATGAACAAATTTGTCAAAACTGCCAGATGCCAAATACTTTCCATCTGGTGAGAAGGCTACACTATATACAGGTTCAGTATGCATGGTCAAAGTATGTATACATGCACCTCGCTCAACATCCCACAAACGTACAGTTGAATCAAATGATGCACTGATAAAATGTATAGTAAATAATAAATATTAATTATTAACAATTTTGGTATGACATCAATTTATTATTGTGCTTACCTAGCAAGTATTAAATTCATGTTTGGATTGGCTGTTCCTGGACCTGTTGGACTCCATTTGATTGTGTATATTTCTTTATTATGCGCTTGTAAATCATGCACACAAATATCTTCTTTCATAGACCATATTTTCAAAGTCATGTCATCTGAACATGAGGCTAATAGATTTCCTTGAGGATCCCATTTAATAGCATTAACTTCATTCTAAAATGTTTTCAATTATTAAGTAACAGAATAAATGTTGTTGTTCTTAAATAAAATAAAATTATGATGCCTTAATACTTTAATACGATAAATAAAAGACTTATGTTTAGTTAAATTAAAAATTGTGAATTGAGTATAATAAATAATAAGTAATAAATGATAACTTACTGTATGTCCATAGAATGATTTTACTGGTCGATCAAGGCCTAATCGACAAACATGTATAATTTTATCAGTACCACATGATGCAAAACTATTGTTTGTTTGCCAATCTACATCTAATGCTGGTGCCAAATGGAAATCAAATTGCTGGTTGTACTGGCCTGAAGCAGCATCCCAAATAATAGTAGTCTAATGTACACAAAATAAAAAATTATTAATTAAAAGTAGAATGGAAAAAAAATAATTTACCTTATCAACTCCAGCACTGACTATATAATTCCCTCTTTTATTCCATTTTAAAGCAAATATTGGACCTTTATGGTGACCAAGAGTGCTTGATATTCTTCCATTTGGCATCCAAATTCGAGCATAACCATCATATGATCCAGTGGCTAATAATGTTCCGTCACACTATACATAAATAACAACTATTAGTAAAAAAAAATGAAAATATTTATTTTAAATATAGAAAATAAGTTGCATACATTCCAATCAAGGGAAGTAACATCTTTATTACTGGGTACTTCAGTTCCCCCTTTTTTAATACAATGTCTCAATATAAGTTGAGAAGGAGAACCAGAATTGTCAGCCATATCCCAAATACGCGCTGTACTATCTCCTGATCTATTAATGAAAATTGTTTTTTAAAATGAGAGATGTAAAATCCCAGAACACTGTAGGATTTATTAATATTAAGTATGTACTGATGAAAAATATAAGATTGCTAAGTAATAATACAATAAAAGATAATTGAGTTATAATTACCCAGAAGCAAGCAAATCAGTGGTTGGATTCCACGCACAAATAAAAACTTCAGATTCATGACCCTTAAGAATAGTAGATTTTTCAGCCGGTATTTCAATACAAGTTCTACCTAGTTCCAATGTTTCAGTGTTGTTAACAGCTGGGGTCACAGTTGCTGTGTCTTCTTCACCATTGGTGGTTTCTTGTGAGTCGTTCTTCACTACACTTTGTTTTTGTTGATTTTGGATTTGTCGACTGGCTACAATTTCCGGCATCACTGCATCGATTAATGACAAACTCTCTATCAGACGTAGTTCTGATCCGTCTTCTCCAACACATATTTCAGCTTCAGTATAATACAGACCCTTTTGAATGATACTAATCAAAGCAGCTGGAGGAACCAATGCACCATTGATATTGGACTGAGAAATGTACGATTCAATACCAAATGTATATGCCGAATGTTGAAAACCTAAACGAAATTTTATTTTCATTCAAATGTAGACCAAACATCAATAATTGAGTGTCATTGCACTTACCAGATTCTTGTAGGTATCGGTAAACGAGGAAGTTTAATTCGTCACTCGAAAAAGCCATACTTTTATTACTACCTTAAAGTTTAAAATGTACCAAAATTAAGCAAACTCTTAGATAATAATATAAAACAGAAAAAATAATATCAAAAACTTAGACCTAAGTTTCATATATCTATGTTAGATAACATACATGTGTTCTATACCTAATACCTACTAAGAAACACTCAGTAATCAATAGTTTTGAATATTGGCATACTGCTAATATTCCATAGATAAATACATATTATGCTCTTATAATATTGAATCATTTTTATTTGTCAAATTGTAATGTTCAAGTACAAACTATACCTATTTCAATTGATATTGTTAAAAACCACTAAATACTGTTAGTAGGTAACATTATTCCATATAGGTTGTAGTAGGTTGTATTTTGCTATAAAATAATAAAATTAAACACATTGTAAACTAATACGTGTGTGGCAATAGGTGAGTAGGACTCCTTTCTCCATACGACTGGTCTAAGAAATCTGCTGAATAAACCATTTTTGAACGGACGACCAGCTCATATACGAGAACTCGCACACATAGCAGTCAGTTTTTGAGTTAACTATTAAGGAACGTTTTTCAAAGCATTTCTTTAATTAAAAACGTTATAACAATTAAATAAAGAATATTAGTTTGAGCCTAAGTAATTTTGTTTCGTTATTTTTATTTGTTGTGGAGGCGCTGAGTACGCGTCCATAACATTTTTGGTGGCAGAGGTGGATCTGACTATTATAGCAAGTACCTATCCGTTACCACGAGTTAAATAAATTACGCCAACATTTTATTCTCTTATAACTGTGTTAATTGTCAACAACTTCAAAACATATCTCTGGATCTAAAATATGTACAATGCTGTGAATTATAACAAAATTTGGGTCTCACCATGAACTAAAAAAACCCAATTATAAAATTCGAATTTATAAAAAAATTTTAAGTACTTTTCTATTTCACCTAACCAGGTGTGGGTGAAAAAAAAACAACGGCTTAGTTTTCATAGAATTTGTTAAACAACTCTAATGAGGTTAAAAAGAAACATAATTTTAAAAACCGTTCAAATTACTTAATTACATCCATCATTATATAAAAAAAAACAACATTTCGCATTGCCGCGCGAATTTGGCTTGTGTACTTTTTGCATGTTTCTATTTACCCGGAAAACAAAACGTTAAGATTAAAAAAAAATATAAACTATAAGAAATTAATTAAACAGGATTAATTATTACATTACTTAAATAATTTTCAAGTTGAAAATTTCAACATCCACGCCGAATAATGAAGAAAAAATTTTGGAATTACCGCATTTGAAGTATTTGAACATTTCGTTCGTGAGACATGAATCACGAGAAATGAGAATCAGGGAATGATGTGATTATGTGAACATAGACATATAATTATATATTTATATGTCTATGGATGTGAACCATGATAACAAAGTTGATAAAAAATTTTTTGGAGGTAAAATGATTTTTGCTTTTATCAATTTTCTTATCGGCAATACGCTATATTAGTGTGACGTCATCCAAGGGCGTTATAGATAAGGCGGATCCAAACAAATCGAAATCCCTATTCCTAATTCACGGATCTATATTAACTAAACATTTTTTTTAAATAAAACTATTTTTTATTTAGTTATATATTTTAGTCAAAAAGGTTAAATTAGGTCTCTATAAAAAATATTAAATATTCGATTCTCTGAAATATGAACAGGAATTTAAATTAATCAGAAAAACAAATTTGGCGGGAATATTTTAATTATAATATTATGTTGTCATTGATTCATAGAAATTAAAAATACATAATATATAGGTAATACATTTTAGTTGCTTATGAAGTTATGAATAATACTTAATAGCTTAACAATGATGTTATTAGTGTATTGATAGTTTACATCTACTATACTTACATAAATGTCGAACTATTTTTCACTGGTTACTAGGTATTTTGAATAAGACTGACCACTAGTCATGCTGTGCTGGGCATTTAATTGTACTCCCAATAACCAAAAACATAAATGTAGTTTCTTTAAATTTCCTGTTGAAACTAAGGAGAGACGTAGATGGATTAAATTATTGAAGTAAAAGGTACTTGTGCGTTATCGCGACTACCTCGATGTCGAGCGCATAGCGTGCCATGCACGTATGTTTATAATACATGTATAATAATACAAAACTATCCAAAGCTTATGTCAGTGTATTAATTGATAATGTTGTTAGCAAAATTATGCATCTTTTTTTTTTAACCCTGTGACCTACCTTAGGTGGTGTTGCATAGCAAATCGAGGGATATTTCTGTTTTGAATGTCACTCTCGAGCGCAGCGCTCGAGTCAACGCTGGCCCCCAGGCCCTTATTATCCCAAATAGAATTAGAAATAGAATTCATTTGCAAAATGCAAGATTAGAGTGGGACACGGTGTCGCTATTCCCCATAACATGTGGTAGTCGCGATAACGCATATATGACCCGCGGTAGTCGCGATAACCCACAAGTACCAAGTAAAAAACTTTATTTTAAATTTTATAAAAGTTTTGTAAACATTTATAACAAAGTAGTAAAGAAGTAGTTTAAGTAGTTTTAAGTAGATAGTTTTTATATTAACACCAAAATGATTTGCATAAAGAAGAAATATTGAGCTTGGACCTGGTGGCCTGGTGCTAGAATCTGTAGTTGTAATTTTAGGAATAGAGACAAAATAAATGGTCCTGAAATATTAGATCATAGAAAAAACCCATTTGGCATTTTCTAATTTTCAATCACCAGAAAAAAGAAAGAGAACCAAAATTGCTTGCCATTCCAATAATGTTACCACTAGCACTGTTACAATTCCTCAAACATCATCAGAAATTGTTGAATTGAATACTGATGATTTAAAGTATCA
>VUJU01002608.1:0-35059 GCA_009835225.1 Aphis craccivora
TTTTCCTATTATAAAGTTTCAAGTTGTCTCTATAGTTATTTGAATTAAAACTTATGGAAAACTTAGTGTTTATTTTGTTTAATTTTTTTAAGTTCAAATTTTTACCAAATATGTCAAAGTCGTAAAAATTTGAGTGGTAATTTTGTAGTCGAAAATTCATAAAATTTTTATTACAATTTTAAATATATTAAATTATTCAAAAATTACAAATCGTAGATATTTGAAACTTTTCCCAGTTATTTAGATTGGTATTTTCTCTACATAACTGGTAAAATTTTCAAGTATCTACGGCATATACTTTTTGAATAATAACAAATATTTAAAATCGTGTTTGAGGATAAATCGTTATCGTTACGCTATTTCCTAAAAATTTAAAATTCAAACGAACTTTTTCCTATAATGATGCTACGAGTTTTCTCTATAGCTACTCGAAGGAAAACTTATTGAAAACTTAGTGTTGTATTTTTAATCGTTAGTTATAAGCACAAAAAATTTAATGATTTTTCAACTTCAAAATTACTTGCAAATTTTCGCGTTTTCGACAGATTTCGTAAAAATTTGAACTATAAACGCTTATAAAAAAAATTGTGACTAACGATTTTTAATTTTTTTTAGCAACAATAAGAAAAACTCATAAGGAACCTTGTATTTAATTTTTAAAATTTTTTGGTCATTCAAAATTTTTTTATCGATACTTTAAAAAAAATTTCTCAAAAAAATCGAAAATTTCAGTGATCTATAAATTACTCAAAAAAAGTCAAACATTTTTGAAAATTTAACTGTATACAGATAACACTAACATAAAAATTTGGTGAAAATTTCAAGTATTTACAGTGATTAGTTTTTGAATTACAACCATATAAAAAAATTGATTTGGTCGAAAACGGGTTTTGCCTATAAAAATTCCCGTTTTTGCTTAATTTTTTTTTTTTTTTTGGTTTTTCCTGACGCTTTTGTAATTTATTGAGAAATTCAAAAATTTACCTGTTCAATGCACCAACTAGATTCATTTTGCTTTCGGAAACCACCCCCAAAGTTTGAAATTGAAGCATTATTTCGACATGTTCTCGTGTACACAGACAAAAAAAAAAAAAAAACACACAAAATCAATACATTCATCGCTCCGCTCAGAATCTAAAATGTTGTGTAAGTAGCTAAGAATGAAAAATATAATACAAGATTTTCCGTAAATTTGGATTACAATAATTAATAAAGATGTTGAGCATTGACCAATTAAAACAATTTTATCTTAACTTTAACTTTTAACGAAATCAAAAACCCACGCTTATAATAAAGATTTACTTTAATAATTTAAGATTTTTGCTACAGTTAAAAATAATTACTCGTCGAAACTTGAAACACACACCAGTTGTTTAAATTGAAATTTTCTGTACAAAATTTAATTTTTGGAGCATTCAGGTCATTAAAACATATACCACTTTTTTCACCTCCTACTGGAAAATATATCCTAGACTAACAAATCAACTCCGTTCGAGGCATTTGCCCCCTCCCGCTAGAATAATGTTATTTCCACAGCAATTGATAAAATTTCCAATGAGGAATAAGCTTCTAAAAATAGTCTATCTAGTATCTATAATAGGTACACCTATATAATAGTCCACCGATGTATTTAGATAAAAAAAAAATTTGCCTCCCTCTAGAAAAATGGCTGGTAGGTATGTATACCTGAATACATATTTACTGATCTTAATAAAAATAAAAACTTAAGAGGTTATTAAAAAAAAATATCTAATAAATGTATTACTTAAATAAACTTTACTATGGATACTATTAGGAAACTATTTGGTTTTTGACATTATACTAAACTATAATACCTAGTGGCTAGTAGTATGACTTTTGTGTAAGTTTTAAACTACATTATATTATATAGTATTATATATATATATATATATATATATTTAAATTTGAAAACAAAACATGGAAAAAAAAATTATAAATTAAATGAAAAAAATGATATAACTTGTAGCTTATATTTTATTAATATTTGATACATCATGTTAATTAATTGCAGATAATAGGATTAAGTATACATTATCGTAGTAGGTAATGAATATGTGTCTTTTTATTTTATTCATTAGACATAAAAAGGTGTTTCATGTTAATATAAATATTTATTATATTTAAAAATAAAAAAATCGACATGTGATTTCGTCTTAAACTATGATTTTCAACAATATTATAAAAAATATTAACTAACGAGCTTAGCTTTTTTTTAAATTATTATTGATTATTAAAATATAATATATAATATAATATATTAATATATTATAATATTATAATATAGCAGATTATAGTCTAATTAATTTGTTTTTAAATTGTTTCAATTTTATTGTTATAACATTTTTTGTTGTATAAATATAGAATCAGGAGCTCTCATTTTTCAGAATACACTACTTAGTGCTTTATCTAATTTCGTTTATATTTATGACTTGTAGTCATTCTATACATTTCTATTATGGTTTACTAAGTAACTTAAATCTTTTGTTTGGTAAAAAATAAAAATCACCCTATTTATTTGAAAAATAAAATCAGAAAAAATTATGTTAGTTTTTCAAAATTCATATCACAATATATAAATCTCAATCAAAACTTGTTCTAATGATTTGATATATCATTTGGAACGTAATATTGGGGCTAATTCTAAATATTTTTGGAAATAGGTATTTCACATAACTCATTTTTATACTATTTCCCACTTCCCCAATCTTAAATTTAAATGAGGAGGTAGTTAGGTGATAACAATGGTGAGGATATATCCAAAAATTTCTAAAAATATTTCCTATCAGTTTATAAAACTAACCTTCATCGTAAATCCCTGCTTATTTCAACCCTAGTATAGTGTATGGCAATTATTCTTATTGCCGCATATTATAAGCAGTAGTTACTGACGGACTACGTTTCCTAAAAACTTCTAAAACACCGGGTCCTGATGGAATTTCCATTTCTTCTTAGCTCAATATGCCGACTCTTTATCCTATTAAATATATTATTTGTTATTTTCTAGATCTTTTAATAAAGTCTATTCCAATTAGTTTAGAAAATAAGTTTTGTTACTCCAATTTTCAATGAAGGCGATACAACTGACATTAAAAATTATAGACTTATTATTTTTGTCGTTGTTCATATTAGGAAACTGCTTGAAAAATAATTCTAATAAAATTATAAAATCGTTGAACTTCTTAACTATAGACACTATAGATTTAAAATAGGTAGGTAGCTCTACTGTAATTTGTAATCTATCTTTACAAAATGTATTGATGATTGTATTATTCTATAAAATCAATTTAATATTCTATTTGAATTTTGCCAGAAATGGGGTATGAATCTTAACTTTTAATATTTCTGAATACTATTTTTTGAGCTTCTATAGCTCTAGATTGCTTATAAATTTATTTATTTTATAAAAAATAACTTAATTGAACTAGTTACTCACATCAAAGATCTTAGTATAACGTTTTCATTAAATTTAAATTTTCATCAACAAACAAAGAATATTATAAGTAAAGCTCTAAAAATATTAAATTTTGTAAAACGTCATTCCTTTGATTTTAAAAATCCTTATGTATTCATATTAATTTACAATGCATTAGTTAGATACATTTTAGAATATAGTTCAATTATTTGAAGTCCATATACGAAATCAAATATTGATATTGAGCGTGTCCAAAATCGTTATTTGTAATATTATATATCATTTAAACTTAAAATGCCGATTATTAACCACAAATATAATCTAATTATATAAAAACTGAGTAAAATAACCTTATTATTCAGTCTTCAATTATTATCAAATATAACTTTTATGTACTATGATATAACTTTATCTATTTTAACGTTTCTTTTTGTAATAACCGTTCTGTTCCACTTTTCTTTATTCCATATTACAGCACTAATTATTTTACACACTTCAACCTTACAATGAAAATATTATTAGTTTGCAACAAGTACCCTAACAAACGCCTTTTTTTAACCTTTATTCAAGATTTTTAATTCGTATTATACATTCAACCATTGAGATTATTAAGTCGTTATCGTTGAATTCTATGTCAGTTTATTGTTGTTTTGTTTATATTTTTATATATATATATTATATACTATTCTATATAGTTTTATTGTGGTTTATATCACTATGTTTTACCGTTTAATCATTTAATTATTTATTTGAATAAACCTTTTTTTTTTATTATTATTATTATTGTTTTTTAAGCATATGTTTATTTTACTAAATACCGAGTAGTTACTATAAATATTAAAAACTACCGATGATTATTAAATTAAGGTAACTCCTTATTTATAAAATAATAATTAAGTAATATTTAAATGTTTAATATTATAATGTTACCTAATTATACCTTGATATAATCCCTCAATTTACACAGGTAGTTAAAATGTGTATTCATTTGGAACTTATCACACCATAAATTGTATTTGTCTGTGTTTAAAATATTGTATTTTCAAACACTTTACAGTTTGAAAGGTTAAGTACTTAAGATTTATATCTATGCTATCAACTTTACTATTAGTATCCGTGTTATATTTGAGGTATCTTATCTTATTTTTATAAAAGAAAAAAACTAAGAAATTTCATAATATTTATTTATTAGACGTTTTTACTCAATTCAGATAAAAACATGAAAGTACAAATATATAAACATTTAATACCATCATGTTTATTTTTTATATTTTTCATAAAAATATATTTTGTTTGTTATTTTCATAAAGCTATATATTATGACACACACTTATGTGTTAAATACATTCATAGATCATAGTTAAATGTTAGAAAAATGAGTTAATTTTACTTTTTAGTTAAATTCGTTTAATTAATTTTCTACATTTAAAATATTCAGTACCTAGTTGCTAGTATATTAAATGCCTGTAAAAAAGTAAAAACTTCGATCATTTTTAGTTGATAGTTCACGATTTACAAAACATGCTTATCTACCTAAAACCATAATATCAGCTGTTTTGCACATAGAATTCCTTTTGAATTATATGCTATGTAAGTGTAGACAATTCTAAGACTGGAAAAACGAGATATAGCCTATGGAAGTGTTGACAAGAAAATCCTTAAACTCTTTTCATAAAACTAGTAAAAAAACTCGTAAAAAACGTTGTCATGTTTGACATCTTGTTAGAAAAGACAGTGATGTGTGAATAATATACCACTTTCATATTGTATTTTTAAACTGTTGGATTTTTTTAAGTAATGTATATTATATATTATTTTAAATGAGGAAATAGTTATATAAAACTTTGAAGTACAACTAGTATATGAAACCTATACCCACGTTATATTATGGTGGTATTTTTTTTCGTGACTACCTAGGAATTTTAATGAGTGAAAACGAAGCTACCAAAAAGCGGTCGTGACTTGAATAAATGTAAAAGGTTTAATTTTGTCCGTTTTTTTTTTATTATTATTAACTTAAAGAGTATATTTAAAAAAATATATTTTCTTTATAAGAAAATATTACATAATTGGACAGTAATAGATATTTAATTAAATATAATAATTATTATTGTTGGTTATGATTCTATAATTGGTTTTCAGTACGATTAGACATTATAATGCCTAAAATGTCAATAAAATATATTTTAATATTTAATATAAACTTGTTTAGCTACATAACTATAATATTTACATCTTTCAATAATTTTGACAGTTTTTATAACATTTAAAGTTGAGAATATATCCAGAATAAATTATCTCATATAATATAATTATAATTACAACATGTAAACAATATACATAATACATAATGTGTAATTAGGTATAACAATATAATATATATTTATGTAGCTTTAGAGATTAAGACATTGAAACAAAATGAGTATCATAATAAAACAAAAGCATATGATTATATACATTAATATTAGGTAACCTCGTTTTCGCTTATTTATTCAACCAACTTTAATATATCAACCGTTTATTTATTTTATTAACAAATATTAAATATCATACAGAAATCAATCCTAATGGTCACGATAGATAAGAGTTGTTTTATTAAATAAAAAAAAAAAAAATTTGATGACAATTTGTAACCATAAGAATAATTATAAATTGGTGTTTAAAATCTAAACTATTATTTATTAATTATTATAATTATTAAAATTTGTTAATTATTATAATAACAACAACAAAAACAACAACAACTGGATATTGCATATTACACAATATAACAATATATTAATATTATAAAATTTTTGAAGAATATCGATAATATTCAATTTATGAATTTTAAATTACAACAAACACATAGATAACACATATACATATATACATATATATATTATATATCATTTTAATAAATCGATTTCATCAACATTTGAACTTCAAACGCTTTTTGAATTGATGAAAAAATACCCATGAAAAATCGTTTTGAACATTTTCAATCTTTTTGACCTAGAAAAAAAATAATATTAACATTAATCGAAAAATAGTAGATTCAACGTTTCTAGTTTCTATAAATAGCTTAGAAATAACCACAATATTTAAAAAAAATATATCATGTCTATTAATAGGTATCTTTGAATTATACTAAATATTCTAATAATGTCATTTAGTATAAAAAAATGCTTATACCAATCTAAAAATATTTATTAAATTTTATAAGAAAATAAAATAAGTTTATAAAAATAATAGTTAGATTTTCTTCTAGTTTTACTTATAGTAGACAAATTTTTAACGTAAAATCATTTTCAATGTTGAAGACTGAAGTAAGTTGTCTGCTCCAAAACTTGATGACAAATTTAAAAAACCCATCATTGTAGAAACCATTCTCCACTCAATAGCAAAATGTTGTTTTTTGATATAAATATTACTACCGATTCTATTAATAAGTACTGTATATGTCTGTAATTTTAAATATTATAAATCTACTCTCTAATTAACGTAACGCTGACTAAGTTCTGTTTTATAGAATCAACTTATATTCTGATTATGTCGAGGATTATGTATTATGATATAGCCATGTGTTATTTAATGTGATTCATAATAAGAACTAGAGAGAACTTAAAATAATCTTGTACACATGTATGTAATATGTACTTTTTCTACAAACACAAATTGATATAATTATAATCATAATTAAAATCTGCATAAAAACATTTTAAATTAACATTTCCATACATATTAAATAACAATATTATAATGTATAAACAATTGGTACCATAAAGTTTGTAAATATATTTAATTTTGACTTATTGTGATTTAGAAAAGTTAGAAGTTTAGATTCAAATAGTAATAACCATTAGGTTTTGGAAGTTATAAAATCAATAAAATATACGATATATTAAATATTTAATAAAAAAAAAAATTATCTTATTATTATTTAATTACATTATAGTATAGTTATGTATTAACAAATTAAATATGATATTAATACAATGGGATAGAAAACTGGTTAGATAAAAAAGTATAATAATACGTCCTCATGGTGTAAATATACCATCACAACAATAAAAAAACATGGTAATGTCATAAAGTTTTGTTACAGTACAGTTATTGAATATTTGTCACTTAATATCAATCATTAGAATTAAAATAAATGTAGTTAAATTATATAGTATAATATGCATATTATAATTATTATAACCAATTAAAAAAAATACAAAATTTCCATATTTTTTTCCAAAGCTGACGAATTGTGTAAAAATATGTTTTATTTTATTTTTGTATTTATCACTTGTTATTAAATAAAATTAATTTTTAGCTTGGTATGGTATACAACTGAATTCTAGAGAATACATAAATATGTTCAACTCTTAACTCCTAACCCTTTTAAATCTTTTTAAAATAATGACGTAATCATATTTTTAAATAGGTATTTTATACATTTTTCTTTTTTACAATTATCAACATTTTATACATTCTATACTCGAATATACAATATGCGACCTGTTTTTACGGATTTGTTCAATACGTAATGATAAATTGAAAAGAATTATTTATTTTTCGTATTATGATTGTCAAATATTTGCCTACACCAACAATATTGAAGTAAAAACTTTTTATAAGTTTTCATACTTTTCAAATACATCAGCTTATTAAGTTTTAGTATTGCTTTAAAAAAGGTTTGTAGTATTTCTAGCAATGCATCATATCTATTACCAGTGGTTGGTTTAAGGTTAAAATGATATTAAAAAAAAAAAAAAAAAAAAAAAAAACATAAAAAGGTCATCATAACTTATCAGTTAGTCGAAATTAGTATATCTTTATAAACATAATATATTATTATTAATATATAAAGAAGTTTTAACTATTTCAATTAATTTGTATTTATGTACCTATATTTGTATTTTATTAAAATAAATGGACATTTATTTTAAATTTATACCATGTTTAATGATGTTCAGTTTTTTAGTCTTTGAGTGATTTAAGGCCTGGCTTATTGACTTTGAGTATTACAATGCAAAACTTGACCATATTTAAACTAAAATAACTGCTAACTAGTTTAAATAACTAAAAATTACTAAGTTGTTAAGTTGTATAAAATGCATATGCACTCAAAAATAATAAACTGTACAACAAAATTTCAAAAATCATCGTGAAATATTAAAAATTGTTCTATAATAATCAAAAAAATATTATGAAAAAAAAAAATTCATAAGTTAAGAATAAAATATTAAAATAGTTTTCAATAATTTATGCAAAATGAAATGCTTTTGTTAAAATATTGAAATATTGTATTGAATAGTATAATATATAAATATAAATATAAAATTTATCTTAATTTATTATTCTTTTTTTTCTAAATAATAATATGCAATAAAAATATAAAACACAACAGGTATAATATGGATTTATTTTATGCATAGTACGTTAGAAGAATTCAAAACTATATAAAATATAATTTTGTAATTAAAAATATGGTATAATGTCTTGAATCAAATAATTTTAACTCATTAATTTTGAATTCATAAAATTCATCTATTTATAAAATTATTAATTTCACAACACCGAAATTTTGATACAAACTGATAAACTGGATTTATGTCTTATATTGGGCAATAGTTCTCTAATAGTTGTTTTTCTTACAAAAATAGTTTGATGGCTGACTATTTCTGATCTTAAAATAACTATATAACCCATACATACTTTTTTATTTTAACATAAGATGCCAAAGTGATGACGGTCGAACTGTACAAAACTGACAATAAGGATCTGAAAATATTGGTTGTCTTCCAAAACTCGATTTTTGTTTTTTAATTCACTTATACTAAATGTTTATCAACATTTTATTTTGTATTATTTTATTTATATTTTATTGCACTAAACTTAAACGTTCTTAGAAAAGATATGAAAAAAAAAACTCATGAATTTTAACTTGATATTACTGTGAAAGATCATATCACCTTATTCGTAATCGAAGAAAGATTAGGTACATTCAATGTTTTACTAAGGTAATATCTTCTAGAAGTACAAATTAGGATACAACTAAAGCCATGTGGACGAATTATATAATTAACAAAAAATTATCGATATATCTGGATGAAATAAATTCATAACATTACATTAGAAACTGTAGAGGTAATATGTTAATACATTTTATATTTAAATGAAAAAAAAAGTAATACTGATGTTCAATTACTGCAGTCGAAGTAAAATGTCCACTAACACTAATTGAATACATATTAGTTATAAAAGAATAAAGACATAATATAATATATAGTACATTTTAATTTTGGTTCTAACCTGTCTAACCGTTATTATTTTTTCAATACCTAATATCCTGCAAATTGCAATAACATAGCCTTTTACTATTGATTTTACGAAATTATATTTTTAATTTTATCTCATCTCATAATTATGTGTTAATATAATACAATTATTAATTGTTCATTAAATGTCTCTTAAATAATTATCTTAAATTTATTACTAGTACTATTGAGATATCGATTTAAGAAAATTAAAATAAATATAGTGTTATGTTTTGTATTTTAGTAGTTGGCAATCTTTATCAAATATCTGATTAAGGTATAACACTATAATTTTAGTGTACTAAATATAAATTAATTGTATAAAAGAATATTTGTAAGTCTATATCGACTGTAACTCATCTTTTTTTAATAAAAACCTAATAATTAAATAAATATAGTACTAGGTATTATATTAATCATATTTTATGAGTTCTCCACTTAAAAATTAAATAAACAAACTAATAGATTGTATTCAGTTAGTATGAGTTGATTTATTTTTATCAACCGACAATTTTGAAATTAAACCATAAAAATTTCTTAGCAATTTTAAGTTTTTTTTTTTAAACATATAATTGAATTATTAAAATGTTCGTATATTATAGCTTAAATAGCCATATATTTATGTTAAATACCAATAATACATGTAATATACGTATATGTCGTGTATAGTCATGTCACTCAGTTATAAATTCATTTTTTATAAAAACGTTACTTTTTTTATGGTTTATCAATCTGAGTTATATATCTCTGATATATAATATTATTATTAAATCTAAGTATTATTATTTAATTAGATTGATTTATTATATTATTTTTTATCACATAATTTGTTGAGGCTTTATGTACCTATGTTGAGCGGTAAAAGAAAATGAAGTGTTTTCATTTTTTTGAAAATAATTAATTATTAATTGATTTTTTTTATTCTATGTCTTGATAGAATATTAGCTAATTTTTTATTTGGTATATAGTATAAGAATCTTTATAGTTTTCTCATATTAATGTATTAAATATATTTTGAAAATTTAGAAAATATGTTTCTCGATAGTTGATTTGTTATAACTTTATTAATGAAGTAAAAATGATACATAAATACATAATAATATAATAGTAAGTTGAATATTATGTAGATATGCTTATATACTAACTATTAGTGTTTAATATTATGAAAATATTAGTTTGTGTATGATCTTAATTAAAATAAATTAGGACATGACACAGTCACACAAATAGACATATTTCGTATGTATCATACTTACGATCGTAATGTATTGTGATATTATTACATTTTAAATCAATGTTAAATCGCTTTAGAAAAATGTCGCTATATTATATGGAACCCTGTCAAAATGGGTTTGTTGACATTCCATCAACAATTTTCATTAGTTATCTGGAGTTTTACTTTACGTCTAGAAAAACAACCTAGAAAAATGACACCTTCTAAGTATTAACTAGTATCGATTTCCAATTGACAGATAAGGTAACTTGACCATTTTGGAGCACTTATTCTGCCTTGAGAAGTGTCTCGGAAAAGTTAAAAGTAAAATAAAAATATATTTATCACTGTGAATAAGATTACATTATTAAATTTTATCGTAGTAAAAAATGTAGGCATGCGCTGGAAATAAAAACATGTATAATATTTATTTAAATGCTTTAAAGTTACACAGTTCTTTTGTATTACATGAAAGATGTAATTAAGTATGTAAAAATAAAATTTTCAAAAAAATTAAAATTTCGAAATAATGTGTGTGTACTGTGTAATCATTTAAATAGATCACTTTGTATTGCTTCAGTGATGGCACCTACATTAATGTTATTATAATATGGAAAACTTATGTAAAATAATTCTGTTTAAACTTAGATCGAAAGGCAAAATTGTGCCTATGTATTCTTATAATTGTTTAATCACTATAAGAATAACTTATGAGGAACTTTGTATTCATTTTTCAAGTATATTGACTCCGCCAAAAAAATTATATCAACACTTCAAAAAAAAATTCTCAGAAACATTGAAAATTTCAGTTGTCTATAAATAGCTCAAAAAAATTCAAAATATTTTGAAAATATAACTGTAGATATATAACACTAATATAAACATTATGTGAAAATTTCAAGTATTTACAGTGATGAGTTTTTGAGTTACAACCATATGAAAAAAAAGATTTGGTCGAAGATTGGTTTTGCGTAAAAATTCCAGTTTTTCCGTCACATTTTTTTTTGTTTTTCACGATTTTTTTGAAAACAGTTGGAAAATGTTTACTTTTGACCGTTATAATGCAACAAGGATATTCACTTTTTCATCGGAAACCGCCCCCAAAGTTTGAAATTGAAGGATAATTTTGACTACCTAGTTATGTGTACACAGACACACACACAAAAAAAAAGGGGGCAAGTGGGTATCGCTCTGCTGTACATTAGGTGCCGTGTGGATCACTATTATACATTATAGGAGGGTTAAATTGGAATCCAATGATAAGTATCCATAGGTAATAAAGATATGGATAGGACATATCGGTCTTATCATCGGTATTTAAGGGGTCCAGTTGAGGCCAAACAAGTATACCTTTATCGAGTATCGATTATCATTATAAAAACGCCTCAATTGCCTTCCTCTCCAGGCACGCGGCCTCAAATATATTTAACATAGGCGTGGCCTATCCATAAATTTATTATCTATGTAATTATCATTGTATACAAAAAACGATTCTGAACGAAGATGATTTGTCAGCCTAGGATATAATTTTCAGTGGTTGGTAAAAAAGGTGGTTCGTGTTTCAATTGCCTGAATACATTAAAATTTAAGTTCTTTTATAATTTTTATAAGATGCACTTAAGGAAAATCTTGTAAAAAAATTTCAACTCTTAGCTACTTATATAAAAATTTTTATGAATTATACCTACAAAAATAATTTGCAAATATTCATGCTTTTGATGAATTTTTGTCAATATTTGAAATTCAAATGCTAATAAAAAAAAAATTGTGCCTATGTATTCTAATAATTTTGTAATCACTATAAGAATAACTTATGTGAAATTTTGTATTAAATTTTCAAGTATTTTGATAGGGCCAAGAAAATATTATCGAAAATTCAAAAAAAATTTTTCAGAAAAGTTGAAAATTTCAGTTGTCTATAAATAGAGCAAAAAAAGTTAAAATATTTTGAAAATTAAATCATAAAAAGAAAATTCCAATAATAATAATCAGTAAAATTTTCATGTCTTTACGACTTATTCTTTTTGAATAATAACAAATATTTAAAATCGTTTGAGGATAAATCGTTATCGTTACGCTATTTCGTAAAAATTTAAAATTCAAACGCACTTCAAATTTTTCCTATGTTTCGAGTTTTCTCTATAGATACTCGAAGAAAAACTTATGGAAAACTTAGTGTTGTATTTTTAATCCTTAGTTATTAACACAAAAAAATTTTATGATTTTTCAACTTCAAAATTACTTGCAAATTTTAGCGTTTTCGACAGATTTCGTAAAAATTTGAACTATTAACACTTATAAAAAAAATTGTGACTAACGATTTTAAATTTTTTTTAGCTATAATAAGGACAACTCATAAGGAAACTTGTATTAAATTTTCAAGTGTTTTTGGTCATCCAAATTTTTTTTATCTACACTTCAAAAAAAATTCTCATAATAATTGAAAATTTCTATGGTCTATAAATAACTCAAAATAAGTCAAATTTTTTTGAAAAAGTATTTATAGTGATTAGTTTTTGAGTTACAACTATATAAAAAAATCGATTTGGTCGAAAACTGGTTTTGCGTAAAAAATCCCATTTTTCTGTTACTTTTTTAGGGTTTTTCCTGACGCTTTTGAAAGCTATTGGAAATATTTTACTTTTGACCCCCCAAAGTACCAACTACATTCACTCTCCTATCAGAAACAGAGTCCATTTTTTAAAATCGAAGCACTTTTATTGCTCCAAAACGTGGTGACAGACACAAAAAAAAAACACACATCATTGTAAAATCAATACATTCATCACTCCGTTCAGAATCTAAAACTTTTGCAGCTGAGGTGGTATTAATAATTCTTTAATCATGATAAAACATCAACGCAAACATGAAACTGGCAATAAATTGAACCTTATAATGATAGGCTCATAAAGATAATATTTTAACGAGGTTGGTTTAAAAGTGATGGAAGTTGTGACGTATGTTTTCTGCTCGCACCTGATTGTCTGACACTTGGGTCTTATTTGAGTGTACCATTGGATATTGGGTCAAATGAATAGCACTCAGTGAAAACAGTGTAAGTACATTAACTAAACATTTTGACATATTGGTTTTTCGGTAGAGTTTAATGTGAAACGCATATGGACAGGAACAACAACTGATTATACCTTTACTGTTATGCTTTATCACCACTAGACTGATTCCCTCTGCTTTACTTTTACTGAAATAAAAAGAATTGAAATAACATGAAGTAAAGTTTTTATTGAAGCAATGGAGAATAGTTTATTTCTTAAAAATGTTTCTGTATATAGTGATGTATTATACAATAAAATATTATAAAAATTTCGATTATTTTTTCAATTTCTATTACATTTTTATTTAATAAATTTAATTATTTTATATAATAACCATTTAAAACAATAATTAATATTAGTAATTGAATTGAATCATTATTGAATTTTCAATGAATGAGAGTAATTAATAAAATATAGCAAATTGTATTCTTTTACAAACTAGTTACAACTTGTGTAGTATTTCATGCATATAATACTACTTATATGTAGTCCAGAATAGTTAACTTAATTTACTTGTATTAAAATTAATAAAATTATCAATTTAAAACTGAAATATAATTCAATAAAGACGTATGTCAAATTAAGATATTTAACCTCAATTAAACACGCTTCTGCATAATGAATTAATAGAATTTGGAAACTATGAATTTTTTATATTCATTCAAAATTTAATTAATTTTCTATATAAGTTATCAATAAATAACTGTATAAATTGTGTATGTGTGAATAATGAAATAATTAAACTGTTTTAGTGTACATTTTTTCAAAACCATGGTAAAAAAATAGATAGATTTGTAATGAATTTCATTGAAAAAAAAATGCATTAACATATTTGTATTACATTTTAAATTAGGATATCTAACTTTTCACAAGTATGCTGTATTATTGTATATATGTATCTATATTTTACATTTTCTTTTAACTGTTGGAAAACTTAATGGAATAATATTACTAGTTTTGATTTTTTAATTTAATTGGTTTTTTTTTTTGTAGTTATTTAAATAATTGTAATTTCTACGATCTCAATACCTAAGTAATATGCATTATTATGTAAAATTAAAATTATTTAAAATTCTGAACTGGTTGCATTTTATAATAATAAACTAGTGTAAACTAGTTATTAATTAATACAGATAATAATATTATTATTAATAATAACATTTTAATGTAGAAGTGAGTTTAATGTCATTTACATACCTACAAATAATTTCGTTACATAAATGGTAAAAGTGTCAACATTTTTATAAATTCTCTGTATTTTTACATTATTTCTAAAACGTGCATACAATTACAATCTAAGTAATATTATATTATTATCTATTTATTTTTAGTTTATTCATAAAAATTTATTCCTAAGCCTTGACATTTAACTGATCATTTGTTTAACAATACATTATACATAATTTTCTGAGTAAATAATATGCATATTATAAAAAAGTCAACATATATTTCATTTAAATTGTTAAATATTATATATTTATTGGATCCATCAAATCGTTTCATTAGTGTATTTAAAATATATGTAAAGCTAAATCTGGGAAGTCACGTTTTGTCAGGATCATAAATCACTACGGATTTTCCATGCTCGAGGCATGGGAGGATAAAAGAGAACAGAAGCCAACGTTTTGATCGGAAAACCATAGAAAGCCAATTAAAAAGCCATTAACGTTGGTAATTCGTCATAAGGCCTGGTAAAATTGTTCAAAAATTTCACAGTAAATACTGAAATTCGCATATTGTAGGTTGTTTACGAATTCAGAACCCTTGTGTGTTTTAGATTTTCCATCTCGTTAGTCAGATCAAACTATCCGAAACATTTTAACTTTTTAAACCAGATGTTAGCCTTCTCTTAGAACATGAAATATAAAATCTGTTTCACGTAATTAAAAAGGCTCAACTAAATTTTACGAAACGTATTTAATTTTTATATGTCAACCTTTGAATATTATATTATTTTATTTTTATAGTGTGTTAAGGTGAAATTAATGACAATCATTGTTTACAATTGGAATTTAAAATTTGCAACAGTGTGCATTTGTTTAAATGAACGTTAGAAAGTGTTCAAATACCATAAATTTTGTCCCACTCATTTCAGCACAGAATACTCATAAAAATATTTGCTTTAAATTTTAGCAATAATAAATCATTTCAATCGAAATATTTTTTTGAGTAGATTATGATGATACTGGAGTTTAATTATATCTATTTACTATCGGCGACCAGCAGTTTTTTACGTTCATAAAAATGTTGATAAAATGAAAAAAAAATACCTTTTAAGAGTTTAATTTATACTCAATTTACAATTTATCGATTAGACTCCATTTATGTGTTTTGCAGTAACTATTTATGTTCAATAACTTTATTATTTAACTGATTTGTTTTTAAAATTTAATATAGCTAACAATTATTATACTGTACCAATGTATTAAATATCTAATTGTTTAATTTAAATATATATTTTAAAACTCTTTTTAAATTTAAATAATAATATATAATATTTTTATTATAAATATAATACTAATGGACTTAGTAGTCCAAGCAGAAATTATATAATTTCAAAACTATAAAAAAAAAAATAAAAAAATAAAAAAAAAAAATGATTTGTGTTACGTTTCTTCTGGAATTTAATAAATTTAGTAATTCAGAGTACGGAATTAATAAATAACACAGTTGATACGTCATACAATTTTTGTATAAAAGACTAGGTACACTTTAAGTGTAAGTGGTTAAAGAGTCGTATTATTTAATTTAATATTTGATAAATACTTAAATTACTAACTCCATTAAATAATTATAGTATTTAACAATTAGTATTAACTATTAAATAACTAGAGAGTATAATACATTTATTTTTAATATGTAAAATTAATATAAACTAATCATTTGGTTTTATGTTAAGACGAACATTTGAAAATATTATATTATAGTATTATGCTGCATCTGTATATTGTTCAGTTTTATAATAAATTTAAAGTTTTCAAAATATTTTTTCATTTTAAATGATTATATATTTATATATAATTTTTATTTTATATATTTCAGTATCAAATAAAATAACATGTTTATTAGGATGCGAAATACATATTCTGTCAAACTGTTTGTTTTTGTTCAATTTTATTAGAATAAAGATTCAGTTTCTAATTTACAAAAAAAAATATATCTGTTTTTATAATAATTTTCAGAAAAAATATTGTCGTCATTAAATTAGAATGTTTTTTTATTCAGTAACTATTAAAATTATTAATTAGTTTATTCAAAATGGTTTGGAATAAAAGCTTATTTTTTAAAACTTTCCACGATTAAAAATTTTTAGCACCCTGCTAATATAAGAAGTGTTTTTAAAACTTAAATAAAAAATATATAAAAATTAAGAACTTTTTGTTTTCTAATGTTTAGGCAGAAAATTTAATTTGTATACAACTAAATTTTTGATTTTGAAGTACAATTATAAATTATGTGTTAGATAGATCTATCTGTTAATATTTAACATTACATGTGAATACAGTAGATTCGTGATACACTTCTAGCTCTTTATATGTAAAAACATATGTTTGAAGACCAGTTGAATATAAAATAAAGACCTTTTAAAATTCTACAAAAAGATTTACATATTTAATTTAGCTGAACAATTTTTTAGAGGTGTTTTGTGATTTTTATAAAAAAAAATAGATAAAATCAGTATTTACAGTATTTTATCAGTATTAATTTAAAAATATCGAGAATACAGTACCTAACATATTATTATATATTTTTTTAAGTGTTAAAATTAAATTTTTTATAAGAAACATTAAAATCACAAAAAAATCAACATATTTTATCACCTTACATTAATTTATCACATAAGATTCCTCATAAAATTTTCTAGTGGAATATTATAAGCAAAACGTTTTTAATTATGTGCTATGTAAAATTTTGTATGAGCAGTACAAATTAAAATTTTTATGACTTAAGATATTCACGCATAAAAATAAAGTGATTTATCCTCAATTTTTTTTCGTTATTTTGTTGACATTCAAAAAAGTTGAAAAATTATATTATAACTTAATACCATTTACTCTATATACAATGTCATTTTATACTTCGTCTACAAGGAATTTGAGGATAAATTTTTACAATTTATATAGTATAAACGTTTTTTTTTTTTAACATGTTGTTGAAAAAATTGAAATATATTGGAGAAATTGGATATTTAATAAATAATGAATGAATTTAAAATAGGAATTATGTTGATATTTTAAAAATGTTATTCATTTGCTATTTGTCATAACTCTACCCAATGAAATTTTCAAAATATTCAGATTAATAAAAATATATATTGTTTAAAATACGAACTTATTCACATCATGACATTGCCTTATAAATTAATTACTATTAATAGCTTAATTGGTACCTATGTAATAATACTATATATACAATTTGGTTTCGCCAAAAATTAGTTAAAATTATATTATGATATTAAATAACATATGTTTAATATAAATAAATAAATTACTATATTTTCATTGTTTTATTCATATTCATTTTACTTCAAAAATTATTGAATAAACGTCCATGTTAACTTTTAATAATAAATTATGAGTTGTGATCTTGTACTTGAATCGTATATATAAATGGAATACTGTTGAAATATTGACAGTTGAGATATCGACATTTTAAAACACGGGCGGTCGAAACGTCGCACGACGACAGGTGTGAAATCTCGACAGATAATAATGTTAACTAATCAAAACAATGATGGACAAACTAAAAAACACAATACAACATATTATAAAAATTACTTGATTTATAAAATCTGATTAACTATAGGATTACACATTATTATGATTTATAACTTTATTTAAAAAAAAAACTACCAAATAAAATATAAAAATTTTACTTGGTTATCATTAAATTTCATATTAGATTAGATTAGTTTAATCTTGAACGTGACTTTAATAACATCTAGAGTACGAAACCTATATGAGATATTTTAAGAAATAATTTTATTCAAGATTTTAATATATCTAGGTAATAATAATAATAAAAGAAACAACTTTTAAATTACCTATAACACACTGTGTAGTGTGAAGGTCCAATTAAACAAATTGTAAACGTTTTATTAAAACAGCAATGATTAAATGTTTGTCTAATAAAGTGTGAATTTACTAAATTATTGTGAACATAATTTATTTACTCTGTACATCTTTTTTGTTATTTCTAATGAATGGTGTTCCAAACAAATTAAATTTATTATAAGTTGTTCCTTATACTTGTAATTTTGTACCTATACAATATAATTTTTTTAATTTTTTTTTTTTTTTTTTAAAACATTTTTAGATTTCAATCGATACCCAGATTTTTTTAATTAATTAGAGTATGTTACCAGAAAGTTTTGATTAAATATTAAAAATTTTCCGAAAGAAAAATCAAGAAAATTATTTTAAAGTAAAAATTTTCATTACTTATTTTCAGATTTAACTTAACTTGAACCAACATATTACCTACTTAATAACTTATTAAAAAAAAGTGTTATTTTAAATCAATATAACTTAAAACTAATTTAGATACAGTTATGTCAAATATCCTTTCTATTACATTAATTTAATTTATATAATTTTTAATATTATTGCAATCAAGGAACTAATAATAATTTATAAACGATAAAAGTGGTTGTTTGAAGTTTAAAAAACAGTAGTTATGCATATGTATGAAAAATATTCATTCCTCAATTAAATCAGATAATAGTTATTTATAATATTGTTTCATCTTTTATTATTTTATTGGTTTATTTTAATTGTATATTTATTGAGTGTTCCACAATACACTTATAATTCGTTTGTGTGGTTTAAGTTATATTATTTAATATAAGGTTATATTAGTATAATATTAATAACGAAAATATAGAAGAAAAAAATTATTGAATTTAATAAAACCGTTGCTACTTTATATCTTATAATTATTATTTTAATATTATATCAAAACTTTTATAATTATGTTATATTTTTGTAAATAAATGTTTTTATGCTTCTTAAATATTTTATTTAAAAAATACTAATTTTCACTTTCATAAAAATTTAACTGATAAAAAATGTCTCCTAAAATATTCCTAAGCTTGGTTGTATTACCAATAATTGTTAGTCTGACACATATTATAATATATTTATTATAATACACGCTATACATATAGGTATAGTTTTCTTGAACGTCGATGGTTTTCGAAACCATAATGATTTGTTGATTTTAATCCAATATTAAATAGTGATTAATTTTCTATAAAATATCTTTATATATATATATATATATATTCTGCAAGTTGTTATTGAAAATCGTATCATCATAAAATCAATACACCTTTTTCCATATTTATGTTTATTACAAGGTTATGGGAGTATTGTTCCGTATAAGTTTCATGAGTTTAAAACTTTATTGAACTACCAATATATTCAAAAAGTACTTAATAATTTTAATCAATAAGTAGGTACTAGTGTCAAAGTGACCACAGTGAAGTGCGTAATCGATATGAGTTTGTTAATATGAAATCAAATATCTTATTTAAGTGTATGTTTAATAAAGTATGAAATAATATAAATTAATTTACTGATGTAGGATGTCTATAACATAAAAACCTAAAAATGAAATTGATCCCATAACATAAGGTTTATAATGATGTAGCAAAGACTATCTCAAATTAAAGTATTTGTTAATTATATATTCGAGATTATAAACAACACATTTAAAATAATCAAATAAGTCTTATACCTGTAAGTTTTAGAACTTATAGCAGTTGCATTTTTTTTTATTTTTTGGATAATTAAATAAATACAATGGTCAAATAAAATCCCATTTAGGGTTGCAAAATGTATTAATACATGGCATATTGTAGTGCCATATGATTTTTTTCTAATTTTCGTTTAGTTACATGTTGATTCTATACATAGCATCCATCGATGGTAATTAACAAAGTTAAACAAATAATTAATGAACCGTTAATATGAAGATAATAGGACGCATTTTAACATAGTGTGTATTGTGTATATTGTAATTAAATGATTTATATTGGACAAATTGATTATGATTGGACTCGGCAGTGGTATTTGACTTAGTAAATTATGTTATTATATTTGTTGCGTGATGGAGATTATATTTTCATAATAGTATGTAGTATGTATATTTTAATACAATTTACTATTTTTAATTACTTGCTGCTGACTACTGCGTACATACTACATGTACAAATTACTATATAATAAACGGTCTTCAGAAATATATTTAATTTTAAAAATTTTCAAAGTTTGTAATTGTTAGGAATTTGTAAGAGATAAAATGTATTAACACGCTCGGTCTATTGGGTTCCTAAATTAGTTGGCGCAAAGGCAAGTTATTGGCATCTATATTTTATCGTAATATCTTCTTTTTTAAATTGCGTTCCCTTTACTTGGTGTAAATAAGATGGAAACCTAATCAATTATTGAAATTGAGAACACTTCTTCTGGTTGATCTGAGTGACAATTCGTTGGGTATTAAATCGAACAGAACGCACTGAAAACCGAAGGTTGTGCGCGGAGACCACAAATCCCTTTCAATGTGAACGACATCAATTATTACGTGGGTCACACAAAAGACTAAGCTCATCGAATGAAATGTCGGTCGCCATTACGTCAATTTTGAGAAAACAGGAAACTGGCACAACCCCAGTCGATTGGTGTCTAATAGGGAATGATCACTTTATTTGATAAAACACAACATTATATTAATTTTTTGATTAATACTGACTGTATATATTATAAAAGTTTAATATAATTATTGTTATAACAAATATATTTAATATTTTGTACACTTCTTAAGTTTTAAACAATAATATTTTTCTTTTAGTACCTACAGCGATTTCTTGACTGTGCACCGCGAGCACTTTTCAATGGTACACTGTACAATAACAATTAATCATTTATAATTTATTGTAATTTTTATTAATTTTAAATTCTATCTTGTTAAAAAAATAATTACGTATAATATTCTGATTCGGATTCCATAGTTACTACGTAAATTTCGTAAATATGAAAACGTAAATTTGATTGATTTCATTTTTTTTTTTTTTTTTTAAATAGGTATAAAAATGTTTTGATTTTAAGTCGGCTGTATACTTTATATTCAGTAAACTTATAAAAACTGATTATCAATGAGTATTAGTGTTGATTTTTTATGTATATTTTTCGTGATATTCATGTCAGGACATTGAGGCTGAATTTAGTACAAAAAAGGGCACCACACGAAAGAAATTTTGCTAACACTGGTGGTGTCAGTATAAATATTAAATTATATTGATTAGAATGTTTGTCTGAAAAATTAGAGATCACAGACAATCTGATCAGCACATATATACAATTTTTTAATATAAACTCAATATTTTTTCAATAAACCCACGTGTACTATTTTTAGACACTAAAATACATTCTTTTAGATAAGATATGATTTAATTCTTTGTCAACATTTTATTTTGTTCTTTTGATTAAAAGACTATTATAGAGTGTGAATAAATAGTTTTAAATATTTACCTATCAATACATTTTTTTTTTTTATATATATTAACTTAGATATAAAAAGAAAATATATATTAAAGAATAAAAATAAATAAAGGTTTTATCGGCGGTTTCACGTTTACCGCTTACCCTTTTCCTGATGTCTATTTCCTTTTTTTTTTTACTTATTGTTTTCTATGCTTTTAATCCAGCGATTCTGCAGACGTCGATCGATTGATTTACAACTTACAGTATTTTTAACGTGTTTCTTATTCTTTGTTTAGTTTTAGTAAGTTATAACTCGTAAGTGAAAATTAAAACTTTCGATTAAGTTCTGTCAGTATGTTAAATGTAATCTTTTTCGACTCACCTAATACTTTATTATTATTTAGTATATATTATTTTTGATTTGAATAAATTTGCCATTAGTGTATCGTAAATTTATATTTTTAAAATGTATGTTTTTAAATCAATTAATAGTGTGGTAATGTTTAATAACTTAAGTTCTTTAATCACAAAAATAAACTTTATCAAATTAAGTAAACACAATATGGGCTATGTAAGTAATTGTAAATAATTTAAATACTTTAAATCCTAGTAAAAGAGTATTTTAAATGCATTTATATTTTATAAGTTTATAAGCTCCTGATTAATATAATTTAAAGTCAATTACAATTACGAATTTTATAAACTTTAATATAATATTAATCCACTAATGTATACCTTAAGCCGCATAAATGATTTAAAAAAATTGATTATAGTTCTGTGTATGTTTATTTGGACGAATATATTTTATGACATTTTGAAATGAAGATTTAACTTAATATACTTCTAATAAACTAATTAACTACCTAATAAATGGTATTAACAATTGCTTTTATAAATGATAATTTAGTTAAATAAAATTCCAAGTTAAATCTTTATTTTAAAATGCATAATACGATGTATGTATACATAGTAATTCACTAAGCATGTTCATTTTCATTTTTCTATTTAATAATGCATATATATTTAAATCTTAATTAGCTGCATTTTTAAATATGTATACTTATTTAAAGAACATGATTTCAAATTTTTGAGATTCTTGTACCATTTCCATATACAAAAAGTGCTATTTCAGCAATGCAAATTTCAATTTTTCCTTTTTGATG
This sequence comes from Aphis craccivora, assembly GCA_009835225.1. Lineage (NCBI taxonomy): Eukaryota > Metazoa > Arthropoda > Insecta > Hemiptera > Aphididae > Aphis > Aphis craccivora. The sequence continues at coordinate 23,636 of VUJU01002608.1, forward strand.
TACTTTGATGTAATTTTGATGTACTTACCTAGATCAAAATTTAAACAAATAGTTTATTTTAGTAATTATAATATTAATGATAAAAATAATAGTCATTAAAAATGATTTTACAAAAGTATAAAGTAGATGTATAGTATGCCAATATTGGATCTAGTATTTATTATTTTTTGACTATTTTAATGAATTATTAAAACTTTAGAATTATTTATTGTTAGATTAACATAAATAAATTACTAAACTGTTCAAATTAAGTTTTCTTATTTTTCAGATCCATATCATATGGATCTATGTTAAGTACATATGTGTAATCAGTTAAATAATTTCAAAAATACTAATTAAAATATTAATTTTGGTACGTCAACATTTTCAGAAAACTTATCCATTACATAACTTCCTGTATAACAGAGGGATTGTAATTTTAAGTTTTTATCCCATCAGGACATTTTTTTAAATAGGGAGTAGGTATAAGTAGTTTCAAGAATTTTAAAATATGGTATTTAACTATTTAAGTATATTTAAAAATGTTAAAAATCAAATTTAAATAACTTATTATTGAAGAAGAAAAAGGAGGTATACATCCTTAATTGATCGTTTCCAGTATTAAATTTAACATAAAATATAAATACATTTTAAGGAGTTTTAATGTGAATTTTAATCTTATTTTAAAATACTTATTTAATTACATTGTACTCCATACAATGAAAGCATTTTAAAATTTTAAATGTTCATTCGTTTTGCACATAAATTATTCTTATTAAAATGTTTAAATATATATCTCCTATATAAGTAAAAGCTAACAATGACGATCAATATAAAATCAATAATATATATTCATATAATTTATATTTTCTATTATTTTTTTTATACTCTGAACTTTTAGCATCGTATATGATAAAACAATACATCCATAAATAAATATCTTTAACTGTAAAAATGATAGATTTATTAATCGTAAAATGTGTATTAACCAGTTGTTTTAATATATATAACATTAGTATATACCTATTATTATTACATTGAAATAGAAATAATAATTATTAATTATATTTAAGAAAATATTATTGAATATTATATTTTAAAAAGCTAGATAGTTGGTTAAATTAATTTTAATAATTTAACAATTGATTCTCGTAACTGTTTATTAATTGGAATTTATTTTTGCAGGTAAGAAATTGTACAATTCGACTTAACTGAATATATAAAAGAAGTAACTATTTAATACTTACAAAGTATATTAATATATATACACATAGATTACTCAATGCACTATAGTTGACAATTAACATAATACAAATTGTAAGTTACTGGTAATTTTATAGTTAAAGAAAATAATTGAATTACTGGATCATTAATACAATTTAAATTTAAAAAAAATACATATATATAATATATATATATAATTATAATAATAATAATTATTATACTATAAAACATATCATTATGTCTTGGAAAATATAATAATTCTACCTAACTTAACTAATTCTATCTATGACATCGAGAATTGGATACAAATCAAAATCAATTTTTTTTTGTATTTCTATAGAATTTGCGTTTGAGCCTTTAAGATTTTATGCAAAATAGGTAGGTATTTTTTATTTTACAAGACTAATTAATAAATACATTTATACTATAATTATTATTTACATTTAATATAGTATAATTAATTGTTACTTTTAAGTTTTAAGTTATAATATTAAATGTCCATTGTATGTATCATATAGTATTATAGCCCATAAGGTATTAATATACAAAATTGAGGAAAATAGGTAACCTCTCTTTTGTAAAATAAGTGTAAAGTGTACCCCATTATCGAATAAATCACTATAATTATGTCTGTTAAATTTGAATTAAATAATAAATCTTTGGAAAGAAAAAATGATTTTGGGCTAAGACATTCTGCAATATATTACTAAGCATATTTTGTGATTATATTTATATTAGTATTACAGTTATTTATTTTATTATTGCCAATGCAGTTGGTTGATTAATTTTTGACGCACATTGCATTTGAGTATGAATGTATGACCTTATCTTATTAATAAAATATAATAATATAAGAGTTAAAAGTTTCAGGTTCCCACAAATAATATTTTTAATTTATAATAATAATAATAAAATCAAATAGCTCGAAAATAATTAACTAATTAAATCATTTATTAAAAATATAAATTTTTAATGAAAAGTTCAAGTATTTACGGGTTTTCGCTTTTAAATTACAATAAAATAAGAAAATACATTTTATAAAAAAATTTTTGTTAGTTTTGTTTTGGTTTTCCAGATTATTTTTAAAATAATTATAAATTTTTAATTTTAAATACTTTCTAAAATACTAAATAGATTCACTTTTCTACCAAAAACGATACATTATTTGCGAGTTAAAATATTGTGTCTATTAAAAACCGTGTACTTATACACAACGAAAACACATATCATTAAAACACCATTACACTTAACAAAACTATTTTTTTTTTTATACTATTCTAATACTTGTTTTATCAATTACACATTATTTTAAACACTTTTGAAGAATAAGACCTATATCTATGTTTGAATGCTTTTAAATGTTATCGTTTATAACATTGCTTTTGTGAATTTATGTATTTATTTTGTATACTCGATGAAATCAAAACCAAAATTACCTCTTTTTCGTTGAATGACGTAAGCTACAATTTAAATATTTTCAGCAAGTGATTTTATTTTTCAAATGTAATACTATGTTACTAGTTGTTTTGTGTATTCAATGATGGTTTTTTTATGTTTTACATTTTTTTTTCTTATAAATATTTTATATAATATATTTAAAATAAATTGGTTCAAAGTACTATAATCAAACAAAACAACTAACTATTTTTCTTTCTTTAACCGTCTCTTTTGTAAATTTTAGTAGTATAGCGTTTGTGATAAATGAGCATTAATATGAATGCAAATATTTCTAAGGTTCTGAACCAAAAGGTTAGACCTCAAGAGTGTACAGTTTTTTGAAAATATATTTAAACTTTAAACATAAGTACATATAAATATGATTTAATTATTGTATTTATGTATATTATGTTATTGTACTTAATGATTAGGTAACTCATTAGTATTTTGTTCATCTACATTACTATTCTTTATTACTTTATGTAAAACTGCCTTAATATATAAAGATTAAATTATAATAATCTAAATATTTTAAAAAGAATGTAAACTTTTAGTTGTTGTGAATATTTTTTTTTAATTTAAAAATGTTAATGGAAATAATTTTTTTTAGACTTAACCACTATATTTTTATTGTATAGACAGTACAATTTTTTACCTACTAAAAAATATGTAATTTTTAATACGAGTATATTAAATTTACTTAACTTATGCTTATTCACTTATAAATTTTACATAAAGTATTTTAAATATATTTTCAGTGTCAAAATGTATTTAAAAATACATCCTTGATTAGAAAATACAAACTTTTAGTATGAAAAGCACCATATTCTACAAGTTATAGTACATATAAAATAATACAACAATAGGTACACTTGATTTTTATTTATTTATTATTTATTTAAAACGACTGCACCATTACTGTTTCAAACTTTCAACTACAAGGTATACATTTGTGGTATCTAGATGATATAATTAGGATGGTAATTTAAAGTCTAGAGTTATTTTTTATAGTGTTGGGAATTTTATTATAGGTGTAATAATACGATATAATGCCTTTTATTTGGAATATAATGTTTCATTCGTCATGAAGTGTGGCATACTATAATTTTAATCATTCAAATATGCCTTTAGAACCACGTATGGGACGATCGCAATATTTATTTAATTTCTTGTCAAAACTCACAATGTTAAAATTATATTATTATTTATTATAGCTTATATGAATGTATGTTTAAGTATACATTTACATATTTCTAGTGTTTAAATAAAATATTATAATAGTATCAAAGTATGTGCATGTTGAATGCTTACTGTAGTTGAATGTTTTAAAGCAGAACAGTGTTATGCTATATGAATATTTATTAGATAGGTAGGTAGCTATAATTGACATAATGATAGTTCAAATGTAATAGTTTTTACTGCTAATTAAGATTCAGAATCTTGTTGAAATTATTTTTGAGGGGCTAATAAAAATAATTATTGAATTTACTACCATATATTTATATCATATCATTATATAGGTAATTACTTAATAATTTGTGTTCCGTATCGTTTATTTAATGAGTTGATTGATTTGTAAATTAAAGACATTGTATACTTAAAATATAAATTTAAATAAATTAGAAAATACTAGATTTTTACTATGGTGACCAGTTTTAGAAAATAAACATGATACAAATCTATTTTTGAACCTTGTATTTTATGACTGTACAGAGTAAATAAAATAGTTGAATTTTATATTCATATTTGTTTTTATAAGATTTTATAAAATCATGCAAAAGTCTTATTTTTTTAAGTAGGATCCTTTACAATAATTTTTTTGGATTCGATGGTATATTTCAAGTTTATCTTTATAGCAAAAATTATTGCCAAAAAGCATAATATAGTACTCAATGTATAAAAAATAATTTATCTTAAACGTAAGATGAATTTTTTTAATACCTATAATAATAATAATCAATTTTATTGTGATTGAATAACTAAATTATTAATATTTAAATTAAAGAAATTTAGCTAAAATATCATTAAAAGATAAGTTATTTTAGAAGCATATAATAAAATAATTTCCATGCTATTTTTGTATGAAGTGCATTTGTAAATTTTATTTCATATTAAATACTAATTAATAACAATACTAGTAATAAATAAAATTAAGCTGTTTTTAAATAGGTTGGTCAATTTATTTTATACATTTAATAGATACAAATTAAGGCATTAGAGGGTGGATGTTTTTATATTAGGGTTGAATAAGTATAAGGTCGGTCACACCCGATTTTATAGAATGTGAAAGTCTTGTTAGAGTTGAATGGGATAACGCCCTAAGACATAATTCTGTAATGTATTAAATCCACTTTAAAGTTTGCATATAATATCATATCATACGTTTGAGGTTTTATTTGCAAATAACAAATTCATTTAAAATAAAATGTTTAGTGAAGAATTATAGTCATTGGATTTTTTATCTTTAATACTTTTTATTAATTCACCTTAAAAACGCCGCAATAAGTGAATGCATTTATATGCATAATTTATTATTAATGGTTCAAAATTATTGTAGTGCTTCTTAATATTTAACTGCAAATTGTTGGCACTAATTAATTGATTAAAATAAAATAGGTAACATAAAAATAATAAAATAAATTTATAACTCGGATTCATTAATCTGAAACTAGAAATATACTGTGACATTTTCGGTCCTAATATTATAAATAGGTGTTAATATATATATCTTATAAGTTATACAATTTGTGTAGATAAAGGACGAGTTATATACTAAATAAAAAATTAAGTTTTGTTTTTAGCCAATAGATATTCGATAAATATTTAATTGCTTTAATAATGATGATATATTTCTATTAGTTGATGTGTAGACATATTTTTTATCATTATTCTCAAGTAAAATTTAATTAGGAGTTTATAATTGTATAATTTGTATATTATATTGCCGTTATTGACGAAAAGTTAATAACATAAAAATTCTATCTACAATAAATGTTTAAGTAACGAAATAATTTTATACAACCATATTTATCATTATATGAAATAGAAAAAAAATGTGCTAATACTTAATATACAGAATATGAGAACTATTTTTAAAAACTTGCTTTGCTTTTATTGTAGCTATAATGTAGAAGTTCACTAGATTTTTCATTCAACGATATTATACTTATATTATTACTAAATATTATACAACATAATTTACATACTAATATAAATTAACTAATATTATCAAAATACGCTATAATTATTAATGTAGGTACAATATAAAAGTAAAATTAAGTTTTTAGGTACTCCATTTTGTAATTACATGAAATATGAATTTAATATACATTGTAGATATGTAGATGAACTTATTCCATGCATTTCAATTTTTTAGACATTATATAGTTATTATTAGTTTGTTTATATTTTACTATAAATGATATTGTTTAAGTAGCCAACCCCGATTATTTTATGGTTCTCTTTCTTCGTGTACTAACCATGTTATATATTGATGTGGTAGAGCAGCAGCAGTACTTGTCACTATTGCGTGACCCAGTTGGAGTGAAGCCGATTCAATGCCATTCCCCTTTTAAACACTTATAGAACAAGTTTACCACTATACCTACACCCTTGTCTAACTACCTTACCGCACAGGTATATTCCGTTTACCTTCAGAACGACCGACAAACAGGAGAACCACTGTGTATCAGTCACTTTAATAGATTTGATACACAAAACAACCCTGTCAAACTATATAGGTAGTTAAAGTTTTTATTACTATTATTCATGCGAACAACAATAGAAAGCCAATATCGATAGAAAATTTCGTAATAATAGTATTTATTAATTTTGATGCCATAATAGGCTTAATAATATCCAATAGTCGTATAAATAGATCTTAAAATAAATTTTAACTTGACATAAATTTTAAACTTTTTACTTGTATCTATAATTTTTGATTCTGAATTGTTCAGGGTATATAAAATATTGATTTAACTGCAATTTTGATTTGTATTAATTACAATATTTTAGGAAGTCACGTAACTTGAAAAGTTTAATGATGTTTCACTGATAATAAACCAAGTCTACTAAGTCATTTGAAAATGTTATTTTTGAATTGATACTCAGTACCTTCCATGAACGTAATTAAAAACTAAAAATTCTAAATATCGCATTAAAGACAAATGTACAGAAAATTACGTTTGAATAAAAAATTATAACAATAAGAATTTGGTATTTTAAAATTACATAAAAAAAAACTTAGTTCAGTTTTTTTAATTAAATGATTTATTATGTCTTATCTGTAATAATTTTATATAAAATATACTGAATCTCACTGAGATGAACAGAGTGATATGAATTATTAAAATTCGGTCTGTTTATATTGCTAATAATAATAACTTGCTAACTTTCAGAATATTCACAGCTTATAAAATAGGTACAATTATGTGCATTTTTTAATTGTTTCAAAAACTAATATGAGATATTTTTCTTTAAAATATTTAAAGTCTTAGGAATAAAATTGCAATACTTCTTAGTTTGTTACATAAATAGTAAAATAAATGCATGTAATTCAATCTATTTTAATTTTTGTTTAAATATATTCAATATAAAAATAAAATTACTAATATATTATAGATATATGGTTCATTACTAATTCCCAAAATTTAAATTCTAAATTCTCAAACAATAGTGGTTGTTGGTAGTCATAAGACTATAATATAATGAAATATTATAGGGTAAGCACATTGTGTTCACGTTAAAAACACGATACCCACACTTGAACAATTGCTTTCAAATGATAATGAGAACTTCCTCGTGTCTCTTTGGTAACATATAATGGTTTTTACTTCTACAATTTAATGGATAATAAAGTTAGTAACTATTTCTTTTGTTCGATAAAAATAAGATTTTTTTTGTACAACTTATATTGATAAATTTTTAAACACACACAAACGATTCTTTCCAGTATAATTGAATATTTTAGTTGAAATAATACATAGGTGTGCAATGTTATATGTGTGTATTTGAGTAATAATTACATCCAAATTTATTAATTATTTTATGCGAAAAACAAGTAGAAACAACTGTTTTATCAAATTTTATGTGACCAACTTTTAAATTTATAAGTAGGTATAGTTTATTGTTTTTTTACGCATTATAGTTTTAGAAGTTATAATTTTACTATAAAATAACATTAAATATATTTTATTTATGATGACTCTAGATTCGTAATTTACTGTTTCTTAGAAAGGCTATCATTTCTTTTTTATTTTAGTTACGAACAGTAACGGTTGTAAGTTTTACATACCTTTGTGCAAGTTAAATTATGTTAAGTTGTATCTTTCTAGTAAATAAACGAAAAAAACGTATTATTGTAGTTAATAAAAAACAATAAATAAACTGTTTAAGTATATGAAAATATAAGGAAGAAATTAACTCTGAAATCAAAGATGAAAAAAAATGAATAAAAGATAAATAACTTAAAAATTAATTAGTTACTTACCAGTAACCAAAAAGAATGTGGTTATTTATAATATGAAGAAATAGTTTAAATTTAGGATAAATTATATTATTAACTTATCCCAATGATTTTCATAAAAATTAGTCTTTTTAATGTTTACATTAGGAAATTGAATCATAATAAAAAATCTTTTAAATTTAAAAATAAAAATAGCGGATAAGTGGATATCGCTCTGCTGTACATTAGGTTCCGTGTGATTCATTATTATGTATTAAAGGAGGGTTAAATTTGAATCCAATGATAATTATCATTGTATACGAAAAACGATTCTGAACGAAGATGATTTGTCAGCCTAGGATATAATTTTCAGTGATTGGTGAAAAAGGTGGTTCGTGTTTTAATTGCCTGAATACATTAGAATTTAAGTTCTTTTGTAATTATTATAAGATGCACTTATGGAAAAACTAGTAAAACATTTTCAACTCTTAGCTACTTATACAATAATTTTTATGAATTATACCTACAAAAAAATTATAATAATATTCATGGTTTTGACAAATTGTTGTCAATATTTGAACTTCAAGTGCTAATAAAAAAAATTGTGCCTATTCTTATAATTTTTTAATCACTATGAGAATAACTTATGAGGAACTGTATATTACATTTCAAATTATTTATATTGGCCCAAACAAATTTTATCGTCACTTCAAAAAAAAATTTTCAGAAAAATTTAAAATTTCAGTTGTCTATAAATAGCTAAAAAATTCAAAATATTTTGAAAATTAAATCATGTAAAGAAAATTCCAATCTAAATAACTGGTAAATTTTTCAAGTATCTATGACATATACTTTTTGAATAAATACAAATATTTAAAATCGTTTGAAGATAAATCGATCGTTATCGTTACGCTATACTGCTATAGGTTAAAAAAAATTTAAAATACAAACTCACTTAATATTTTTCCTATACTTCGAAATTTCTCTATAACTTCTAAAACTACTTGAAGGAAAACTTAGTGTTGTATTTTTAATCCTTAGTTATAAACAAAACAATTTTTATGATTTTTCAACTATAAAATTACTTACAAATTTTCGCGTTTTCAACAGATTTCGTAAAAATTGAACTATAAACGCTTATAAAAAAAATTGTGACCAACGATTTTTAATTTTTTTTAGCTACAATAAGAACAGTTCATAAAAAACCTTGTATGAAATTTTCAAGTTTTTTTCGTCATCCAAAATTTATTCAACGACACTTCAAAAAAAAATCGAAAATTTCAGTGGTTTATAAATAGCTCAAAAAAGTTAAAATTTTTTAAAAATTTAACTGTATATAGATAACACTAACATAAAAATTTGGTGAAAATTTCAAGTATTTACAGTGATTAGTTTTTGAATTACAACCATCATAAAAAAATCGATTTGGTCGAAAACTGGTTTTGCGTAGAAATTCCTGTTTTTCTTTAATTTCTTTTTTGGTTTTTCCTGGTGCTTTTGAAAACTTTTTGGAAAATCAAAAAATGACCTCACCAATGCACCAACTAGATTCACTTTCGAATCGGAAAAGCTACTGAAGTTGAAAATCGAAGTATTATTTCAGTACGTTCTCGTGTACACAGACACAAAATAAAACACATAACATTGTAAAATCAATACATTCATCGCTCCGCTCAGAATCTAATATTACTATGCAATAATAAAAAAAAAAATTTAAAGCTTATTTGCAATTAATTTTATACATACAAGTTCATTTTAGATTTTGAACAAAGTGAAGAATGTATTGATTTTACAATGATGTGTGTTTTTTTTTTGTTTTTGTGTCTGTTTACAGCATAACTAGTCGAAATAATGCTGCTCCAATTTCAAACTATGGGGGTGGTTTCCGATGTAAAAGTGAATATCCTTGGTGCATTATAAAGGTAAAAAGTTAACATTTTTCAACAGTTTTCAAAAAAATCGAGAAAAACAAAAAAAAAAAAAAAATGACGGAAAAACGGGAATTTTTACGCAAAACCAGTTTTCGATCAAATCAATTTTTATATGGTTGTAATTAAAAAACTAACCACTGTAAATATATGAAATTTTTACCAAATGTTTATGTCAGTGTTACCTATATACAGATAAATTTTCAAAAAATGTTGACTTTATTTGAGTTATTTATTAGACCATAGAAATTTTCGATTTTTATGAGCATTTTTTTTTTTTGAAGTGTCGATAAAAAATTTTTGGATGACCAAAAAGTTTTGAAAATTTAATACAAAGTTTCTTATGAGTTGTTTTTCTAAGTAGTAAGTATAAGTTGTATTTTCTATACATTTTTTACTCATATAGAAATTTAATAAAGTTACAATATTAAGTGTTTTAACTATTTCAAGTTATAGTATTTCAAATTGTACACAGTGTGTTTTACATTATATTTAAATTTTAAATTCTGAGCGGAGCGATGAATGCATTGATTTTACAATATTGTGTGTTTTTTTTTGTGTCTGTGTACACGAGAACGTGTCGAAACAATACTTCAATATCAAACTTTGGGGGGGGGGTGGTTTCCGATATCAAATTGAAACTCATTGGTGCATTGGGGAGGTCATTTTTTTAATTTCCAAAGAGTTTTCAAAAGCGCCGGGAAAAACCAAAAAAAAAAAATGACGGAAAAACGGGAATTTTTACGCAAAACCAGTTTTTGACCAAAACCATTTTTTTATATGGTTGTAGTTCAAAAACTAATCACTGTAAAAACTTGAAATTTTCACCAAATGTTTATGTCAGTGTTACCTATATACAGATAAATTTTCAAAAAATGTTGACTTTTTTTGAGTTATTTATTAGACCATAGAAATTTTCGATTTTTATGAGCATTTTTTTTTTTGAAGTGTCGATAAAAAAATTTTGGATCACCAAAAAGTTTTGAAAATTTAATGCAAGGTTCCTTATGAGTTGTTCTTATTGTAGCTAAAAAAAATTAAAAATCATTAGTCACAATTTTTTTTTTATAAGCGTTTATAGTTCAAATTTTTACGAAATCTGTCGAAAACGCGAAAATTTGCAAGTAATTTTGAAGTTGAAAAATCATAAAATTGTTTGTATTTATAATTAAGGATTAAAATTACAACACTAAGTTTTCCATAAGTTTTCCTTCAATAATCTATAGAGAAAATTCATAACATCATTTTAGGGAAAATTTTAAGCGCGTTTGAATTTTTAATTTTTATGAAATAACGTAATGATAACGATTTATTCTCAAACGATTTTTAATATTTGTTATTATTCAAAAAGTATAAGTCATAGATACTTGAAAATTTCACCAGTTATTTAGATTGGCATTTTCTTTACATGAT
>VUJU01002609.1:0-35049 GCA_009835225.1 Aphis craccivora
CAGTCTATTAAAACATAAACCACCTTTTTCACCAACCATTCGAAATTATATTCTAGGCTGACAAATCATCTCCGTTCAGAATTGTTTTTCGTATAAAATGATACCTATCAATTATCATTGGATTCAAATTTAACGCTCCTATAATGTATAATAATGTTAGGGTTAGGATTTTTATGCACTAAAAAACAGTTAAATATGCATGAAAAATTTGAAAAATATGCATTAAAAAATAAAGAAATGTGAAAAAAAATTTAATAATTTAATATAGAGATAAATTAAATTATTAATAGATAGAATCTCAACAAATTGTGTTGGTACTATTTTCAAAGCTGTAATTGAGGGGAGGGTCCAGGGGTCCGGACCCCCTCATCGAAATTTTTAAAAGTAGAAAAATTTTTTTATTATTAAATAATTAACTATTATGTGAATTGAGTATTATAATGATTTTGTATATATGTTATATATTTTATATAATAATGTTTTCAATAACGATAATAATCAAATTTTATATTTTTAACGTAGAAATGACGTTTAGTATCTATATATTTAAAAAAATGTTGGACCCTCCCTTCCCGAAATTTTTTTCCAATTGCGGCTTTGCTCGTTACACCATAAAATTACCTTATTTTTCATTGAAAACCGTCAAATATGCGCTTATAAACAGAAAAAAACATAAATTATGCACTTATAAGTAAACAATGGTAAAATATGCAATTATATGCAAAATAAAAATTTTATATTTTGAATAAAGATATCATGAGACACATTTCTGTATAAGAATGGAAGCTATTGGGCAATCTAAAAAAATATGCAAAATCATAAACATCCTAACCCTTAATAATGATCCATACGGTACCTATTGTACAATTTGTACAGCAGAGCGGTACCCACTTACCCACTTTTTTTTATTATCAATTATTATTATTGCTGAAGTTTACAAATTGTTACTAATATTTGTCGTTGGTTATCCATCATATTTTATGGTTCTTTTGTTTAAGTGTGAGTCTAGATTTTATTTTATACGTGGGTTCAGAGTTGAGATTAGTATTGTGGTACTGTCGTTGCAGAAGAGTTCTGGTTTCTATTTTTTTCTCTAACAGAGTAATCTCCTCTTTTTTTTTTACAATTCACCATGTATCTTAGTACTTACATTTATTTGTATTTATAAATGATAGGTAATTTCGCTAACAACGATTGGTAGTACTTTTTCGGTTTCGGACCTTAATCATTTCTCGGGTCCTTATCATTTTTCGGATTAATGCTAGCCACAGATATAGATAATAAATTGTATGCACTATGCAGCTGCAAGCTAGCCACCGGAAAATATAGTAAATAATTATTCGTGATTAAACTTTATTTTGTGATTAAAAAATATTGTAAATTAAACATTTAACATTATATTCTATTTATTTGATTATTATTTATTAATACAAATTTGTTATAAATTTGTTTACATAGTTAACGATGGTGTTAGTAGCTTATACCCATATTTTAGTTATTAATTAATTCGTGGCAAATATTATTAATACCTATTTGTCATACACATTTTGATTTCTAATAATAATTTCAGCGAATCGCTCATAGTTTTCTATACATAATTACAAACTGTTAAATTTTCCTACACCTAAAGAAACTATTTACCAGACTTACTTTTTTCTTTCACATTTACTTCTTTGATACATACATGAATTCAAATAATATGGAGTTGAATCCTATGCAACTTGCCTTAAATACTGTTAGAACATTAAGGTTGGAGTTAATGCAGCTTATTATTGAAATTGGTGAAGGAGTAAAAGAAGATGGTTCACAAACAGACACAAAAGATAATCGCTATATGTATTCTATGAATGAAATGGTTGGAAAACTTGGACTTCATATGAGGTTTAGTTATAGTACATTTTAATAATTTTTAAAATTAACTAACCAAAATTTAATGGTTGTTTGTAAATTTTATTTTTTAGAGATCTTGAGCAAGTTGTTGGGTCCTTATCAAGTCCTCCAGGTGCTATGTTATTGTACAATACGTCATTTTTAACTCAAGAAAGCACATCTGATCGACAAGCATTATACACTCCTCTTGTGTCTTCTCATAAATGGCTTGATAAAGTACCTATTACAAATGATAAATAATTATTGTTTAATTATACTTTGATTTTCATAACACATACATAATTTTGTATTTAACTAATAAAGTAATATGATTTTAGGTGCATAAATTTAGTTCAAATGCTGTACAAATTTTAAGCCATAATTCATTAAAAAAATCATACTACAATTCCAGCACTAATAAAAAGAAGCGACAGCAGTCAAGTTTACATAATATATCACCACAGTAAATATCTTATTATATTATAATGATTTATAATAACTTATGTTTAAATATTAATTTTCTTACAAATATTTTTAGAGCTGTTGATGTACTTTTAACTAATATTGATCGTATGTTTCCTGATATGAGTATTACAATAACAAGACCCTGTGCATCAAATGTTGTTCTATTGGTAATTTTATTTCAATATTTATTTTCTATTTCACAGTTTAAGTAAACTCAAAAAAGTATATTATTTTACTAAAATTGTTGATAACATTATGGAAAAAATGCAATTTAGTACCTATACTCATTTTTCATTCTTTTTTTTCAAAATGTGTATTTAAGGTACTGAAACTTGTCATTATAACATTTTTTACAATGGAAGTTATAAAAAAAAATATTGTAGCCTTAATACAAATTCTAAAAACTGTTAAAAAAATCTCTAAAAGGGGTGAATGTACTATTATTTATGTATCGCTGGTCCTTTTTAACTTTATAACATTAAATTATATAGGTCAGTATTTATATAGTTTTAAAAATAATATTGTTAAGATATTAATTACTTTAATAAATAAAATGATATAATGATGTGAGTGATGCTAAAAGTCTAATTTTTCGATCATATTTAGTGTAGATAATAAAAAAGCAGCGTTTTAAAATTTGTATTAAGACTACTACAAGGTTTGATATATTTTTTAGAATTATTCCCAATGTATAAAAGAGTTGCAAACTTTTAATTATACATTTTAAAATTAAAAATTGGAAAAATAGCATGATTAATAAATTGCATTTATTCCATGTTAAGTTTTATTTATGAGATAGATACAGTGTTCGATTTGGGAGGGGGGGTTGGAGTACCCTACTAATTTTTCAAAAACTTTAGCGTACCCCTACTTCTATTTATGAGGGGAACGTATGGGACGCTGGAATGCTGCATCATTCTGCAATTTTATCAATATGCACATGATAACATAATTTTGACAATTTATTTAATTCTGATAATTTATGGAACTATTTAAATAAGTAGTTAATGGATTGTTTTTCATTTAGTTACTTTTTAGTTTGTTACATTTAATAAGGTATAACTATAATATACAATATAATATTTATAGTAATTTTTTTTTTTGTAATTGATAATTTATAAATGTTTTTTATATGCTTCAAGAGGGGGATAGGGGGTGAAACCCCCACAGGTTAGTAATGTTTAAAAAGTGATGGGGACGCTCTTTTTTAAAAAGTTTATAGGGTCCCCCTACTTTAATTTTGCCAAATCGAGCACTGAATAGATATCAATTTCTATAAAAAAAAAACCTAGAAGAGAGATAAATTATTAAATGCAATATTGTTTGTTAATAAGTTCTTATCTCAAGAAGTAAAATATATTCATTAGTAAAAAATATTTTAAATTTTGTTTGATGTATTAGGTTGGATTAAGTAGAGTTTTACAAGCCATTATATCATTTAAAGGAGTTATGATTGAATGGGTTATTGTTAAAGGATTTAATGAACCTATTAATCCTAATAGTTTACAACAAGAACTTTGGCAAGAATCAAGATACCATGTTTTTCGTAAGATAACTGATCATGCTAATGCAGCTATGTTACATTTCTCTTCACCAACATTGCCAGATCTTTCAGTTCGATCATTCATGGTAGTCTTCTTTTAAAACTTTTTTGTTTCAATTCAAAAAATCTAAAACATTAATTTTATCTTTGTTTTGTTTGCAGACTTGGCTCAATAGTTATTTGATATTATTCAATTCAGTATGTAAAGCATGTGGAAATCGATTGCTTAACGCATATCCTCCAACTTGGAGAGATCTAAGATCATTAGATACATACCATTATGAATGTAAACCATAATAATATAATCAAAATATATTTTAAGTTATTTAATAACTTATGAATAATATTAATTAAACCTTAAACGGTTATAATTTTAAAATAAAAATAAATGTAGTTTTTGATATTTAATATTAAGTAACATAAGCAAACTATTTTATGAACAATTTAATAATCACATATTTTTTATTGTTTTGTGATCTTGTATTAAATTAAATACCATGATTTAATTTTTAGATGATTCTAATCGTGATTTTTTTTGTAGTTCATGATTTAATATTTGGTTTTATTATGTCTATAGTTCTTAAATATTAAGTTATAGTTTTCCATTTTTTATGGTGCATATAACTATTAGGTACTAGTAAAGTAGTAAATACTAAGGAGTAACTAGTGAACTGTGAAGATTATGAGGTACTTTTTAGTTATTATACTCCAGTGGTCAATATGCAGGATAACGGGAATCTCAATTTTATTTTTGTACTTATAGTTATAACTATTTAGTTCTTATTTGTGGGATTATATTTATTTTTTTTTTAAAAAAACTTACAAAATATGATGATAATAAGAAGTTAATTATTATTAGTTCAATATCATTGATTAAATATGGTTATGTATATTTAATTAATGTTAATACTTATAATACAATAATTAACTTCTTTAATTTTTAGAATAATGAATACGTCATGTAGAAAATGAAAATAAAATTTAAACAATTGTATGCATAAATTTATTATTAAAGTGAATTGACCAAGGTAATACATTTGATTTATCAACTCCAAAAAAATGCTTTTGAGTAAGTATGAGGATCTAACATAGACTGATGTGTTCTCTAGTATTTTTTATTCTATTCTTTAGCCAGTTGCTATAAATGATAAACTATTAATATTTTGAAAATGTGCTCCATTAATTGGATCTAAAAAAATATATCTGTGGTTACTTGAAATTTGCATATTATGTTAAAATAAATACTTAAAACTTTATCCTTAATGATGCAATAACCAAAATGTATTTATGTGATTTTTGTGATTCTTAATTTATGAATTAGGTTTATTAAAACAATTTTTAACATCTTAAATTTGATCAGGGATATCCACATAGAAGTAGTTCACTGGGTGCAAAATACTTTTAGTGTTAATATGTATTGTGGGGAGCTTTGCCCCTCCCTCCTCCCAAATTTATATGAAATCTTGACACATCAGATGTACACTCATGGCTCATGTGTTAAACTTGTCACAAAAACTGCCAATTATGGGACTTAACATAATTCATTTACTGGTATAATATTCAAAAAAACAAAAATCAGTTGGCAATGTAATTGGTAGTTTTTGTAAAAAAAAACACATATTTTAATATATTTCTAAATGTTTTCTTTATTTTCTATTTGCATATCTCACATACGCTAGGATACCTTTAAGAAGACATACATAATCATTATTTATTAAAAATTTTAAAAAATTTTACTTTTCATTTAGTAGACACTAGACAGTGGTCAATAATGCAATAAAGCCCGCTGCATACAACGCAATATTATAAGTTATACCTAACACTATCGTTCTATGTTAAATTTACAATAAAATTCATCAATATCACAAACCGAACCCCATAATTTATAATTAATAAAGTAATTTACAAACACAGCATAACTTTATTGAAATTTCATAACAAAGTTTGAATTTTATTTATTAGTTATATACCAGTATTTTTTGTGTCCAGCTTGTATCGACTCTTTATGTAACTAAAAAGTATAAATTTCAATTTTATTTTAATTGGATTCTAATAAAAATCATTAACTAAGAAATTTTATACTTCTATTTAGTTATGTGATATAAATTAGCTCTACAATGGGCCCATCGCCCATGATATAATTATATCATATTATATTTATATTATATCATGGATGGGCCCCTTCAAAAAATCGCAGATTAAGGAGCGCAGCGGAAATGCGGCATACTCTGCATATTCCGTACGCACGCCTATGATAAGTATGATTATAATTTGTATTTCAAATTTCTGTAATTTCAATTTTTACAAATATCAACGGTAATCCTTTTGAAAAATGTCTAGTATAACTGCATAACATCGTTATTTGTCATGATTTATTCTATATTTTCTAATCTCTATTTTTGTTTTCTTATCTATTCTCTCAACAACATTCAATATTTTTTATCATTTGATTTATTTGTATTTTGTTCTTACTTTTGTACTCAACATCATATGGTTCACAGATCTCGATCTTGATAATAAATACAATAAATAACAATATGGTATATTCTTTACAATTGTATGTGTATTGTGTATATAATATATATATAGTAAATGTAGGTTTTCATTTTTAATATTTTACTCCCCAATTTTATTTTCATGTTGAATATTGTTTGATTATTATTACGTGTTTCTTCAAATACATCCTAAAAGTACATTAAAACCACAACTCGATTTCAGTGTAGCCCTTTTATTATATAGAAGTAAGTTTTATTGTTCACTAAAAGTGTTCAATAACTCAATATTGTGATACGTTGTTAAGAATTTAGTATGAAATTATTATTTATTCAATCGTTTTAATATTGCTTACATAGCAGGTAATATAACCAACTTATTGAATTACGTATAGTTTTATTTTTACAGTAATTTTCATCTCTACTCAATAAATTATTTTAGTTATTGTAACTAATCAATATAATATAGTATATACCAATTTTTGTAAATTTATCCGATGTTTATTAGTAGTCGTACAATTGTAATTTAAAATATTTCCATGTCTTCTATTAGATACTTAATCATGTATTTATTAGTTGCTTATAATTTAATTAACAGATGACTGAGATTAGTCGATGCTTACATTTTAACTAATAATGTTTTTAATATGTTTTAGGAAGATAAATATTAATTCAAAATGATACGAGTAGACGATAGTCTATTAAAATCATATTTAACTATGGTAAGTTTTAAAATAATGTTTTAATTTCAATGATAAGGTATTATATAGTACATTATGAATAACTAGAAATCTTATTCTGTTCTAACTATTAAGTATTTCTCTTTCTCAAAACGGAAAGTATAAAGATTATGAAGTTAAAAAAGGTTTAAAACATCCAAATATTATTGATAATGTGTAATATGATTTTAATTATTTGTAAAAAACAAAAGTAATTAATTTGTGAATCATTAACACCTGGAGGTGGAAAGGACCGACTTTAAAACGTTCAGCGACCAATATAAAAATTATTTTGTTGTACTTCCCTTGATCAAATTCTGATTTTGATACATCTCTCATATCCTTGGAATTTTGGCATCCAGCTGTATCGTTGTGTTGATCATACTTAAAGTCAACCCTGGAAATAACATTAAGTTATATTTGAAAACTTTTAATATATCATAACCAAACAAACTATTATTTCACAGAGTAGAACCAGTGGCAGACCTAAGATTTTTAGGGGTGCTAAGTTTAAGGCATTGTATATTTGTATTCTGTATACTTCATCCAGTTCATCTTGAAGGCAAGACTCTTTTTAGTTTTAAAAATTAATGTGCTTTAATGCTTAATATTCAAAATGACAAACATGGGTAGAAACTTTAAAAACACGTCTAAAACAAATTCCTTTATTTAAAAAAAATTATAGGTTATCACGTACTATACAATATATATATTATAATTTGTATCATTCATATTAACAAGCAGTTTCATTTTCACAAATTTATACTTAATATTAAAACAAAAGTACTAACATAAGAAATTATATAACAATTAATTATTATATAAATTAAATTGATGTATATTTAATTAATTAATTAGTACAATAGAATTAAAATACAATATTAGTTATTATTAGTTATTACCGAAGCAGTAATATCTAAATGTAGAGCTTTTGTGTTCCGATTTTAAAGCAATTGTGAGTGCGTTGTTTTTTAAAGATTCAACATTTACCTGATCGTTAATGTAATAATTTAATATAAATACCATTTGTTATAATACTATTTAATATTTCATAATAGTTTTACCATTAATTTTAGAATCAATTTTCTTTATGATTACATCTGGTCATTAGGAAAAAATTACTTTTAATTTTTTTTTTTTTGGTACCTACCAATTTTGTTTAAAAATGTGCCCAGCCTATTGCAAATTACGTATTATGTATGTTCTCTAGGTAACAACATTTCAAAAGTGGACTTAGAGATATACTTCTTTATGAAATTTTTTAGAATTAAATATTATCCATTTTCAGAGTGTATCGCAATAATCTGACATATTCAAATGTATTTTAATGTAAAATTGTCATATCATCATTATATACAGTACAGTATACACTGAATAAAATAGTTATGAATGTGGATACACTACAATGAATATATTTTGTTTATATATTTTATAAATTAAAAATTTGCTACTAGAGGTTATTTTGTATTTATAATATAAAATATAGGGTACTTGTGCATTATAGCGACTACCGCATATTATGGGTTTTAACTACGCTGTATCCCACTTTAATCTTGCATTTTGCAAGTGAATTCTATTAAGAAAAATTAGGGGCTAGCGTTGCCACTCGCTCGCTGTTCTTGCTCGGACATTCAAAACGAAAATATCCCTCGATTAGCTATGCAACACCGCCTAAGATATGTCACAGGGTTAAAAAATAATGCCCATAGCCTATAATTTTGCCAACAACATCAATAAACATATTGACATTTTAGCTTTGGGTAGTTTTGTATTATTATAAACGTATTAAAAAGACGTGCATTGCACACCATGCGTTTGACATCAAGGTAGCCTCAACGAGACTATGGCAGTCGCTATAACTCACAAGTAACAAATATAGAATTAAATGCATTGTATAATTTT
Organism: Aphis craccivora; assembly: GCA_009835225.1. Taxonomy (NCBI): domain Eukaryota; kingdom Metazoa; phylum Arthropoda; class Insecta; order Hemiptera; family Aphididae; genus Aphis; species Aphis craccivora. Next base: position 8,991 of record VUJU01002609.1, read on the forward strand.
ATATTTTTAATACTTGATATCGATTTTATTTCAGTATAAATTTCCTGAAAATACAAAAAAAGAAATTATAAAAACATTAAATTATTATCATGGACTCATTTGTAATTTTGAGACATTTTGTAAGTTATTTTTATCATTCATATTTTTATTAATACTAAATTTGTTAGTACTAAAGTACTCATTTACAATTTAAAAATAAATTATAATAAATGATTTTTGTTTTTCAGTGTTTTCAAATAGAATTGAAAAGAAATTAGTTAATCTGAGTGGTACTATTCCCGTTACATTTAAAGGTTATTACTCACTAATTTAAGTTTATAATTTTGTATTTGTAATATTGTTATAATAATAATGTATTATTTAATTTTACTTTAAAAGGCACCACTTATCACATTCCAATTAGTATCTGGCTAATGGATACACATCCAAATAATGCACCAATCTGTTATGTGAAACCTACAATGGATATGCGAATTAAAATGTCAATGTATGTTGATCATAATGGTAAAATTTATTTGCCATATTTACATAACTGGACTCCGGTAATACATTTAATTATAATTATATTTAATTTGTGTCATTTTTAAATTATACTTGTTATACACCTTTTTAGACTACGTCCAATCTTCTTGATTTAATTGGAGTAATGACGGCAACTTTTTCAGAAACACCACCTGTATATTCAGTTGTTAGAACTGAACCATCTGTAAATCCTGTTACTTATCCTACTCAAATACGTAAGTTTAATTTATATGTTGTATACTTATTAGTTTTGGTTGAAAATTTGTAAATATTGTTATCATATTTTATCAAAGTTAATAGTTAATATCATTAATATTCTGTGTATGAGTGACTCTTAGGGTCGTTCTTACAATGTCGGTAAAGTGTTGGCTAACGCTAACCGACTGATAACAGATTTTATTACCGGTAGAATTCCGCCGGTTAAGTGTCTGTAAACTTAAACTGGACCGGGACATTGTAAGAACGGCCCTTAGGTCATATTGTATATGATCTAAGGAGAGACTAGTCCACATTTATTCAGATCTATATATTTTTTAAATATTGAAATAATTAACAAACTATTAAAATAAAAATTATATTAAGTATAATTTCTTCATAATTACTTTATGAATACATGATTAGATTAGATTATAATTATAATCATTATTTATTTGCAAAAGAAGTATTGGTTCATCAATTATTTTTACTAATTAGGCTAGGATAATTAAGTATTTTCTAATCATGTTATTTTTATTTTTTATGATTGTGATTTTTGACAACTTTGAAAAAATAATTTTATTTTGTCTTGTTAAAAACCAAATATATAAATTATGATCACCCTAAAGATACAACATTTATGTAATTCATTATACTCAATTGACATTAAGAAGGAAACTAGATAGCTGACTTGTATGCAGTTCTGTGTCTTTACCACATGTAAGATAATTTGATCAGATAGTTGGCTTTGTATGGATGATAACAAATTAAGTGATGTCTGATCATTACTTAACACAAACTGGTCGTCGCTGAGGTCCCTTCTTAATGAAAGTGGAGTATAGTTTTAATTTTTATTAATTTTCTCATTTGTAAATTTAGCTTACGGCGGCACTGGTTCAAATGTGATGTTGCCATATACTTCAATATCAACATCATCTACTCCTACTTTAAATCCTTCTACAACATACCATGGCAATTCTAATACTCCTTATCCTTTGTATAATAATCAGTTTCCGACACCTTCGCCCTATCCAACAGGTTCCACAAATACTTCAAATTTTCTACCATATACTCCATCATATACAACACAAAATTCTTCACAGAACTGTCCATATCCACAGCAACCTTCATCAGCTAGACCAGAATATCCTCCTTACCCACCAACTGCTAGTAATTTGCCAAATACTTCTACCACAGGGGTAAGTTGTTTTTATTTTGTTTAAATTAATACATTTATTAGAAATTCTAAAGTATAAATAAAAAATTCTTAAAATATGTATTAATATTTGTAGATTTTTTTCCTATATTTATACCTTACAATAAATAAATATTTGTGCATTTGTTACTACCTATAGTTGAATGATGGTGGTACTATTACTGAAGAACATATCAAAGCTTCTTTATTATCTGCTATTGAAGATAAAGTACGAAGGCGCTTTAATGAACAAATGGCCCAGAATAAAGCCGAATTAGATATATTGCAACATTCTCAACGAGAATTATCACTTGGAAAAAATAAATTAGACTCTATTTTGACAAGTCTCAATAAAGAAAAGGTACACAAAAATTCATCTTATAAAAATTCTTTAGTTTTCTTTATATTTTGATTTACTAATATATTAAAATATATTGTTTTAGTCTGAATTAGAACAAAATATTCAAGTATTGCGTGATAAAGAATTAGAACTTGAAATGGCTATTTCCAAGTTATCTAAAGAAGATAATATTGATATTGATGACGCTGTAACTACAACTGCACCTCTTTATAAACAGTAATTAAATATACGTTTGTATTATATGAGTTACTAATGATGTTTATGATTATTAGAATATTGAATGCATTTGCTGAGGAAGCTGCAACTGAAGATGCAATTTATTATATGGGAGAAGCATTAAGAAGAGGTGTGATTGATCTTGATGTATTTCTGAAACAAGTACGTTCTTTGTCCCGTAAACAATTTATGTTGCGAGCTTTGATGCAACGATGCAGACACAAGGCTGGTTTAGTGGCTTAATTCAAAGAAAATGAACTAATAAGATTCAAGATAAAATTTATAAAATAAGATGTTTAATTTCTACAGATAAATAAAATGAGGTAAAACAACATTTTCAATATATATAATGATAAATTATAACACTACTTCTGTTATTTGTTTTCTAACAGTATATTTTCTTCTGTTAACTATTGCAAATGGTAGATACTAGATACCAATAATTAGCTAAATTTTATTAGTCTCTAATAAGATTTTATTAACCAAATCATTTTAATTTTAACAATACATTCTTAATTTTAATGTTCTATTATTACTGTGCACAGAGTTAATATTTTAATCATTATATCTTTTGAATAATTATCATTTCATTTTAAATTCTATTTTACTCCTTCTTAAGTTCATATAACATACTATCAATTTTATGTTCTGTTATGATACTTTGTTGTAAGAAAAGAAAGTACTTCTTATACTATATGAAACAAAATTAAAGCTACAAATATAATTATATTGAAGTATAAGATATTAAATTATTATTATTAATTGTATACAGATCAAATCCACAAAATATATTTAATTTTAAAATTGATTTATGTGTATTCTATTATTTTTTCCATACGTATAAATTTAATAGTTTTTTTTATACAATTTTTTAATATATTGATATTGTTATACTTAACTAATACAGCTAAAAATATATAATAGGTAATAGGCATACCTTGTATTATCAACCAATAAAATAATAATAAATGATAATGGACTTATACATATTGTGTGAATATGGCCCAAAGAAATGATTAGTTGTATTAAATATTTAAAATTTATTTTAGAGATGTGTTAACTAAATAATTTTATATAAGTTTTTCAACTTATAAAGATTTAATCATCTAAGGAATGATACTACTTTATTCATATTTTACCCATTATAGTTTTAGTTCAGTTAATAAAATTGAACTGGCCATTTATAAATTATTATTATAATATTCTTATATTATTGTTTTAGATTATTATGCTTTAAAATTACCTATACAATTATGTGTAATATAAAGAAATTATAAACCAATATATTATATATATTTTTTATTTTATCGTTTTTGAATTTTTTTTGAAAATTCTAATTCTTAATTCTAACTGTTCTTCAGTGGCGTAGCCAGGAATTTCCTGAGGGGGGAGGGGGTAATGACTTTTTTTCTCACCTTTAATATATATTGTCCAGGAGCGGTACAACAGGTATGGTCGAACTGCACTTGAGCTCAAAAAAAGTATTTCCACAAAAATATCATGCATGGTGTTAAACCATAGAAAACACTAATTTCTTTTCCCACTTACAGGCTTAAAAGTGACAATGATTTTAATCATTGGCATCATATTGTGTCTAAGATTGGCATGGTTAAAAATGATGGTTTTATACATACAATACATACATCATGTTATAATATAATATTATAAATGTATTTTTTAAATTTTTAATTTTTTTTTTTTATCTTCAAATATAATTATTGTTATTTTTACATTTTTTTTTTTTTTTGTAGTTATAAACTAATAACAAACATCAATTAAAAATTTTAGCTTAGTAATTCGCTTTGAGCATAAAAGTTAATATATTTTTCAATAACATTTATTTTTTCTGGTACCGTGTAGTTGAAAATCTTGTATCAGTATTCTGCATCAAAATATAAGTATCTATTTTTAATTATGTTAAAACATAATTTTCCTGTTTATTTTTTAGATTTGTAATTAGTAGCAAATTTTGTATTTTACAATACAATGATTGCAATTAATGTTCTATTCCATACGTAATAAATATTATATTCTGGCAATTCTGCTATTAGGGTTTTACTGATGTTGATAATACATAGTTTTGTAACTTAACAAAAAAAAAAACTGATAGTCTGGACTATCTACCTATATGGCTTTAATCTGATTAATAATTGAACCAAGTTGTTAGTCCTGGATGGGACATAAACTAATTTATATGTTCAGAAATAAATATTTGAATTTAGTTTGTTTATAATTTATTAATTAATACAATTTCAAGTTTAGATTTTATTCATTTTTGAAATATTTTAGTGAGATAGTATTCACAGTAGCTTTGTAAGTGCTGATATAGTTAAAATTATTTTCTGTGTAATGTAAACATTTAATAATTACAATTGCCTATTATTTCTTACAAATATAAAACAAGTTAACTCATGTGGAATTCATTTATCATAAACTATCCATAAAATAAATTTATTTTATGTTCAATCTTGGAATTAATAAATGTAAAAAATGTGACCTTCAAATGTTACCTTTATTTTAAATTTGAGTAATTTGATTTTGTTTGACAATGCATAATTTATTCTGTACATTTGATCAATTTATTATTTATTAGAATATTATACTTCTTAAGTTAAATTTAAAAGGCCAAAAATGACAATTTTTATTGTATTAATAATATTGCCATGCATTTTTAAAAATGGAATACTAAATCACAACTCATGTATTACATAATATTATGTAAAAACTAAAAATCTAAAAAAATGTATTGCTATTCATTGATTTGTTTTTTATTTAACTCCAATAATTGTATTACTTTAATAAAATGATTTAAAAGTCAATATTTTATATTTTTTGATATTATTACTTGAAATAAGTTTTACACATCACTCAAAAAAGTTAAATTTAAATACTCATGAACATAAGGGATATCCATGACATATTATTTGTTTTAGGAAATAACAGTATGAAATTATAATAAATCAAAATAGTTGGTAAATATAACATTATGAATACATTTATTATATTTTTAAAAATGAAAACAAAATAATTTATGAAGAAAGTAGTTTCAATTGATGACAGATATAAATGGGGATTCCAATTAATATTATACAATATTTACATATAAATGTTAAATAACAAGATACATTTATCCATATTTGGCATACTCAATAGTATAGATTATATGTATAAATATTGTTTTATTGCATATTATAACTCAAAATAGTGTCTTTAAATTGTGTTGGGAAAAATATAATAATAATAATAATAATAATAATTCATTACACATATATTCCAACCCATAGTAATAAAAATAGAAGACCAAAGCCAGTGAATAAGGCAGCTACAAAAGATATGGTCAGTTCTTTTTTCAAATTTCTAGTATACTTTGTACCAGTCACTTCATAGACGAAAAACCATGCCGTGAAAAACACACCAATGCTGAGCAATAACAAGGTGAGATGTGGATAAACTGCTGGGCTAACTGGAGACACATACCGCTTGTACAGTGTCATTGCGCTAAACAAAAATAACAAAATTCAATATAATTTCAGTGTTGTATAAAAGAAAACACTAATACATAATAATTTATAGTAACGCATATCCTGATATATGAGATGGAGTATTATTGCCAAATTGTACAAATAGTTGTTGCAGTATGCATTTTAGGTTCAGATCTATGGTTTATGACAGCCAAATTAAATTAAATCATTTTTAAAAAATATAAATCTTGGTTTAGACCTATTAAAATATCACTAAGCCAGGTCAAATTCATTTACAATTTGTAGTTCTTGATCTACATATAAGTTCATGTATAACGTACTTACATTTGAAAAAATGCAGACATTTTTCTAATTATTATTACTATAAATAAAGGTAAGAAAACAAAATAGAAGTAAATAAAAATAAACAAGATTTTATTTTTTAAAAAAATACAATTATTCTAAGATGTTTAAGAATTGAATGAACAATGATGGTACAAAACAAAATTTCCTAAATAATATATTAACTAAAATTAAATAAAAATAATGCATTTTCTATAGGTAATGCTTAATTATAAATATAAAAACAGTTAAATAACTGCTACAAATGTTTAAAGTTAGAAAAAAAGAAAAAAAAGACAGGTACTTTGATTTAGATAAAATTATTATATTAATAGTGATTTATCATTTAAAACGTCGACCAAAAGCTGTTTGTCATGTAGTACATCATCAATCTCATTTTTATCCCAAAGTAATAATACTTTAGATAATCTATTTATATTCTGTCCTAAGATCTTGATTATACCTCTTGTTTCTAGCAATGAAGACATGGTTATAAATTCGCTCAGATCCCTTACTTGAATGTTGCGTTTTTTACAAATAGTTTTAAACACATCAAATACTTTTCCTATGGTAATTACTTGACTTTTTTTAGTAGAAGACAATAATAATAACAATGCGCATACCACTAATTCTTGTTGTAATGGTAATTTTTCAGAATTTTCATCATTATTATCAAGTGCACCAGAAGTGGAATAAACATTATTTAACACAGCTATCACGTCATTTAATTCGATTTTTTTGTCAATTTTTTCATCTGCTAACTCAATAACTCTTCTCGTTACATCCAATGCATAACGTATATCACCACGAAAAGAAGCAATTTTTGCAGATAAAAGCTGAATTGCATTGACAGGAAATAATTCTGCAACCCCTGCATTTTCTAATCTATGAGATATGATATTAGCTAACTCTGTTTTTGTATATGGTGGAAAATTTAACAGTTCTGGTTGTAAAGAAACTTTAGTCTTTAACATAGGCAACAATCGATCAGTAAGATCTAAAGAGTTTGCAATACCTATAACAACCATATTTGATTGAGGAATGATAGGCCACTCAAATATTTGATACAATATTGATTGATTTTTGGATGACAGTTGATCGATTTCATCAAGTACCATGAGAATAGATTTGTGTTTACTTTTCAAGTACTGTTCAATGGTTGATATGCATTCCCTTTGTGTACCTGATCCAATTTTTAACGTTTCAGCAATTTTAGCATACACGTGGTTTGCTGATTTTATCATACTACAATTGACATACACTGTGGTGAAGTTGTCAGTAACCAGATGGCTGGCAAACAATGATTGAAGTGACACTGTTTTACCAGTGCCCGGCGGTCCTGATATATACATAGAAACTGAGCAGTGGTCTTCAAGGTGTTTTTTTAGGAACGATTTTAAACATTCTATGTGCTTCTCTCTCCCCGGCAGTGAATCCGTGTAACCGCTGTGCAAATTCAACAGCGCTCTGCCAAAACTCGATTTATTGTGATCGCCAGTCATTTCACGGAATAAATAGTATCGCGGTAATACGATTAAAAATGACACGACCAAATCCGCCAAACTGTGAGTACTAAAAATGAACTGCAATCCAATGTTGGACTGTCGGAGGCAATAGGTAACAAAACGTGGAAAAGCTAAGAGGCCAAAAAAAAAAAAAAAAGCCGGTCACGAGAACAAAATGAAAAACTTTAAATAATTTATGATTAAAGTAGGAGATTATAAAAAAACCAATTTACCTTGTCGATTGTCGAATTGTATTCCGTTATATTGTCTTCAGGAGGGTGAACGGTGAACCGCCGTTATTGTCGTTTGTCGGTTCTTCACAATGGTAATCCGGAATCCCCTGATATTATAAAATAAATATAAAAAATTAAAATAACAATTTATTGCGCGTGTACAACCAGTAACCACTGACTGTGTATACAGCACGGTATACCGTATACCAGTGGTTCCCAAACTTTTTCCCATCGAGGCACATTATTATTAGTTTTTATAAGTTACGGCACACTTTGGATAAATATAATCTACTTATCAAATAATAGGTATGTAATGATGTCGGGTATTATTATTTATTATAAAAAGTTCAAGTTGTCGCGGCAGTGCGGCACACCTTTCAAATTTCACGACACACTAGTGTGCCGCGGCACACCCTTTGGGAAACACTGCCGTATACGTATCAACAAACAAAAGTTGGCAACGATACCCATCGTTTTCCGTGCATAGTTGTATGTGTATGAACTTAGCGCCGGCCACTGTGTTTTAGTGTTTTTTTTTTTTTTTGTAAACAAAATAAATTGAATGGAAATCGTGTACACGCTACACATAATATCTTACGTCTTATTAAAAATAATTTATTATAATGTCTTATTATACCTATCAGCTACAACTGACGCTAATATTAATAATATTTTATATTACATACTATATCAACATGACAAACAACAATAAATGACAGTATGACTGGTATGACACAGGTCACAGAGCTGATAGAATTCTGCTGAAATTTGATTTTTTGCATTTGAATTTCATCCATTATGTGATGATATTATTACTAATACATATTACTATTATTATTATAGATATATTTACTAACACTAACAATAACAACAATAATTAGAGTAATATTGTTGAAATGGTGGAGAAGTCGAGGGGGGGCGAAATATTTAATTAGTGAAGTTCATATCGCGTCTGAGTGTGGCTCGTGTATGTGACGTGTGTGTGTGTGTGTGTGTGTGTGTGTTTGGGTACCGTGGTCCGTGATATCACTCTATCAGCGCCGACGGACGACGACCTAATACCCTATGCAGTATGCGGTTTTGTTGTTGAATTTCAGGACGGTTTATTTATTTTTTTTTTGTAAGTTGCACTCGGTGTCTTCCGTCGTTAATCTATTCACATACGACTAACTAACATGGCCTACATAGAAAAATGCTGCTGACATCTAAGATTCGTCGACATCTCATTTGGCACGACACGATATTACACTGCAGCATAAGATGTACGTACTCACTCCCGAATTTGGTGACAAGCATTTTTTCTTCTGTATCTTGACCAAGCAACGTTTTTGTCACACCTAGCAGAAGAGTGAAGACGCAACATCTACAACGTTACACCACAGTCGTGACGGATAGTGCGCGACGGCCATGAGAAACATTTGTCGGTGTGATGAATGAGGACGAGATAGCCGATAAAGTATACGAGGAGAGAGAGAGAATTGTCGATTTGTATAGAAATGGACCCAGTGACGGAACGATCATAGATCCTGTTGATGATCCCGCTTTCAATGATTATTACAAACTTGACAGGTTTGGATTCGTAATAGGGTATGTACCTACTTTTACAATATAACCGTTAATAGACTTGGTTCAAATTATTTATTTTCCAGTGATGAGTCAAAGTTTAAAAAAGAAGATCCTCAAGATATAAAAATCGAAGTAACCCGTGAACAAAAATGGCTGAAAATGATCTCCAATTGGGATGGTCTGTCCCGAGACAAACTCAAAAGACGTGTTTACAAAGGCATTCCAAATTCATTACGAGGTAAAGTGTGGGCCAAACTATTGGGTGTTGATCAACTAACAGATGATCAGAAAAACAAATACAAAGTAATTATCTATTTAGCTATCACTGTACCTATATAAAATATTTAGTTTTTATTGATTTACATAATCTACTTAACATTATATAAAATTATTTAGATAGATATATCAGTTAATTTTAATATAAGAATAGTAAAATGTATGATTACCTCATTTTTAAATTTTTATTGTTTTAATCTTTATTAAATATTATAACTGCATTCTTACTTAATATTTGTTTTACATAGCATATGCGTGAGCTGGCATGGGAGCATTCACCAGATGTAAGACAAATTGATTTAGACGTGAATCGAACATATCGAGAACATATCAACTTTCGAAAACGTTACAATTCCAAGCAACAAGAATTATTTAATATACTGTCCGCATATAGTATTTATAATTTAGATATTGGTTATACTCAGGGAATGTCACAAATTGCAGCATTACTATTGATGTATTTAAGTGAAGATGAAGCTTTCTGGGCATTGTCTACTCTAATTTCTAATAGCAAGTATCATATGCATGGTAAGTTTAATATATTAATAAATAGTAAACTTTCCAAAAGTCAAAATGTATAATAGGTAAAATTGATTTATAACATACAAGTAATACGTCATTTGTTAATTTTATATATCAAGTTTTATTTTTTGTTTATGTTAAAATTATGGTTATTGATAATCTATTGACTGTTTAAATAATATAAATGCATTTATGCTTAAATAATAACCTTTGGATTGAAATATTCTAGGTTTTTTTATACCTGGATTTCCTAAGCTAATAAGGTTTCAAGATCATCATGATAAAATAATGAATAAGTTATTACCTAAGTTAAAAAAACATTTGGATAAAAATGGAGTTGAAACTGGGTTATATACTTTAAAATGGTTCTTCCAATGTTTTTTGGACAGAGTATGTAGATAAATTGATTTATCTTTATTAGATATTAATTATAGTTTAATATTGAGAGTTATAATTTGTTTATATTCAATGTTTAGATACCATTCAAATTGACTTTAAGAGTGTGGGATATATTTTTACTTGAAGGCGATAAAATATTATCAGCTATGGCATATTGCTTATTAAAACTACACCGTCACCAGCTATATGCTTTAGGAATGGATGATATACTTAATTTTTTACAAGTAAGTTACATAAATCATAATGTTTAAATTTCAAGTATGATATTATATGATGTTTTAAAATTTATGCTATATGTATTAATTTTACTATACAGTTTTTATCTTAATTTATTATTTACATTTTTAATATTGTGATTAACTTTCAATCTATTTAATTAAAATTGTCTTTGATTGCTTGATAGTTTATTATAATAAATTAAAAAAAAAAAATGTTTCTTTACAGAATAAATATTCATTATATTTTATTGTTTGATTTGATAGCATTTATAAAAAATTGGTTTTATCATTTATTAATTTTGTTTTATAATATTCATGTATACATTTAATGGGTATTTATTTATGATAAGGTGAAATTGGAACAAAATTATCAATATACAGCAGATTATACAATTGAAAAACTTCAAGAATGCCTTACTGAACTAAAAAAAATTAAACTTGACAATGCTGGCCCACCATCTCAAAATGAAAAGTTAAAAAGAGAGCTCGGAATATTTAATCCTGATGATATCCCTGTTAGGAAGGTAAAACTTGTATATAGTCAATCATTATTTCTCAATAAAGTACTAATTATAAAAATGTTTGTCCAGCCTCAAATCAATGGAGTAGATAAAAAAAGAAAACCCATTAATGCAGACCAAATTCATAGTTCACCTGAACAGGATTCACAACGCCAAGGTGAGTGGACTAGATTGTGAACACTTGCCTGATGATATAATTAAACCTATGGTGTCTATAAAAACTAGTCTTCCATTTAATAGTAATGCACAAATCATATAATTATTTTCATTTATTTAGGATATTTTAAGAATAAATCGCTTTCATTTTTTTAGTATAACATTTTATATAATACAGCATCAACATGCTGTGATAGTTATTTATTTATAGAAATTTTAAAGTTATTTTTTATGATTATTATTTTTTAATTAAGCTTATTACGTTTTGTAAAATAACTATAATATTTTTGTTATTTTTAGTTTAAAATAATTATTTATTATACCTTTTATAGAAATAAATACTGTAAACAGATGTGTTGTTAGCCTTGTTAAAATGTGTATTAAACTGTTAAAATATAATTCACATATCCAGTAAACTAAATACTTGTTGAAATTAGTAGTGTTCCTTTGAAAAAATATGGCTGTTCAATAATAATGTTTACCGATAGTCTTAACTTGTTTATATTATGCATATACATTTTTAGTCAAAAATTTATTTTTGCTGTGTAATGCATTCATTTTTATTTGGTAATCCAAAATTGTTGTTAATATTTAACTATTTTTGAGTACAACTCTACAACAAAACTATTTTCATTATTATTCTGTTGGCTTACTGAGGCTTTATAATTTATTGTAAATTTATATATAAAATATTTTACAACTATTGCATTTATTATTTATTTTTTATCTGTTTTATAAATAAAAAAGTATTTTTCAATTATTTATTGTGTTTTAAATGTAAATTATATGTAAAGATATCCCTAGGTTAATTATATTTAAAATATTGGGAATTTAGTATTTTAATGTCATTGTGAATTTAATAATTTAATGCAACAATACAAAATGTTAATACATATTGTTTCATTGGAAGATATTCTACAACACATTTGTATTATGAAATTGTAAGAAAATTCAACGGCAATATCATTTTGTAATAGCATTTTTTTTTTTTTTAATTAGTAGATATGTTTGGCAGATTTTATCTGTGAAAAAATTTCTTTGTTGCATGTTAAAATTTGTATGTAAAAATTGGTTTGTTTATTTTGATAATCCCTCTTCATTTTACTTATTCAAGGTAAGACACAATTTAAAAATATATTTTTCATATCTAACTAATCTTATATATTGTATAATACATTCTTAGTAATGAACAAAAGAAAATCTTATCCTAATTAACACATAAACATCAAATTTTACTGACTATTTTGAATTTAATCTATATTTAAAATATATTGCAATTATGTATATGCCTATATATATGAATTTTTTTCAGGTTCAATTATTACAAATGGTAAAAACAGTTTAGACGATGTTAGCTCAATTGTTGGAGACAGTTCTAGACGCTCATTGCTGGACACTAGTGTAACTTCTGCTGCTACGACTACAATGTCTCCACAAAGTATAGAAAATGATGATGCTGGATCAGATGTTACATGTGTCAGCCCACAACCCGATGTGCTTCGCATATATGTGCCATACGATACTCCAACAAAAAAATCTCCTACTTCTGTTTCAAACAAAATTACAACAATACAGGTGATGGACGATATGGCCACTCCTACTGTGGAAACAGATGGTATGTTTAAAGCGGTGTCTACTATTAACTAATCATTTGTTGAATTAGTGATATACTAAATTGGCTGTGATTGAATGTATAGTTGGTGACAATTTATGACTATAAGCAGTGCTACCTTCCATGTAAATTGGTTATACCATTTTTGTATTTTTGTGTATAGTACATCATTTGTTCTTGGCAAGATTCTTAGTTGTAGCTTAAGTTTAGCAGTTAAAAATTCAATATTCATAAAATTTATTCTTCAAAGAGTCATTAATTTAAATTATTTAATAACAGAATGGTGCAGAATTTATAAAAGTAGATATAGTTCCGTATAAATTTTCTCTAACATTACTTCTTAACTTAAATAATCTATACTTATTTTATTTTCAATTTAACTTTAAATACCTTGTGCCTAACATTCGATTTTACTTTAATTTCTTAATTACATTTAATGAAATTAATGTTCAAGAAAACAATAGCTATATTTGATATACTTAATTTATTTGCATGGTATTTAAAATGTTGTTGAGTTGTATGAAAATTACAAATAACATTAATAGACTATTTTGATTCCAAATAAAAGTTTAAATGTTTTAACTATAAAATAGTTAATTTATAAAACTTAATGCTATTTATTTATAAAATTTTTTTATTTCTATGATTAAATTAGATCTCTTACAATTATTATATTTATATATATATTATTATACTTGTTCATGTTGTAGAATAAATTTAATTAATAAACAATTATAGTTAATGCAATTGACACGTAATACCTAAAACATTAACTAATTTTTATTTCAGTAGGACAGTAGAATACGATTAAGATAATTTACCTTAAGTTTATTGTAGTACATAACTATTGCCTTCTTTTCAGATTAAATTAATTTCCTAATGTTAATAATTAAAATAAGTATTAGAACAATATTATATCACATGAAGATATAATTACAGTTTCTTATTAGGAATATGTTCACTATCTTACTATCAGTATTAAATTTAAAAAATATAAGTATCAAAGTAATAAAAATGTTAACTAATTAATTTATGTTGTAGTTGAATGATTTATTATCATTTTGGTTAACTGTAAAAAAAAAAAAATGGATTTATTATTAATTTTAAATGTTGGTTTTGAGAAAAAAAAACTTTTTGACGCCATCATTATGTAACTGAATGCTCTCTTTCAATATAAGACTAAATTCATTATTCATTCCATACTTTTTATATTTTGCACAAATAAACAATATGTTTATATTAAATTAGTTAAGGTTGCTAGTAAACTGTTCAAATATGAATGTTTTAAAGAGACATAATAATTATAAACAATTTATTTTATGAAGAAATGTGATTTGTATTTTGACATAGAAATATAATTGTATTTAACAAACACCTTAGATTGTCGTCTTATAAGTTAATATATTATATATTTTTAATAATTCTATATGGTAATTACTACTTCTACATTATTATTAAGTTGTATTTTATGTCATTAGATGTTAACTTGGTGTTCAAAAGACGTATAGATGTTACAACTTATTATACTGAGATAGAATTGTTAAAACTTGTTTTGTAATTTTAACATTCTGTATAGATCGTGAATTTTAAAATGAAATGTTTTTGTTATAAATGGGAAAGATGCAACTTGAACAAATGGTTATGTTTATAATTTACCAATTGTATACAAACTGAATGATTAATTACAGTGAAAACATTATATTTTTTCATTGTATAAAAAATATTCTTCTAAATAAGTACGAGACTGTGAACATTAAAAAACAAGGAAAATAGTTTCTTGAGCGTTCAATATTTATAATTTATATACATTTTAATTATTAACGTATTGTTATTGATAAACATTGTACTGTAGCTATTTAATATTATTAAAGTTTGTCAACAACAATATTATTGTATTTTATTATAATTATTAATATATTATTAAATATATAAATATAATTATGTATTATACCTAAATATATATTTACAATTATTTGTTTTATTTTTTGGATATAATTTTATCAAATTACAAGACTACTAATATCATTATTATCATTATTAGTAGTCAACAGAAATTAGATTCACTTTATAATAATGTTAAGTAACACATCAGTCTAATTTATTCTTTATGATAAATTTAGTTTTTATGTATGTTTGTTATCCACAGTTGTTTGTGTAATAAAAATTCTGTATTAATATACATTTTGTTAAATATATGTTACGGGAAATATTAACATTTGGATAATATATGATTACCATGAAAATATATCATACAATATTAAATATATTTAAGAATTTAAGATACAATTAGTTATTAACATAAAATACATAATATTAATATGAGTTTATTTTTCATTTTTAATAACCTTACCTATAATGATACAATATTACATTTTATTTTATATTTTAAATCATTTCTTAAAATACTTTAATATAGAATTAAAGTATCACTTTATTATTATAACTAATTATTATTATTAAAAACCAAATACCAATAGCAACCATTGATAAACCAAAATTTCTATTTTAAATCTCAAAATACCGTTTTAGGCTTTTAGCACCTATATATTATATTATATACTTATATATTCTTTCGTTAAAAAAAAAAAAAAAAAAAAAATGAAGATCTGATGAGTAGTTTCAGTATTTACCCTGTACTCTAAAGTATATCTGCTAAAATATGTATTCGTCATATCGATTCGGTAGTAGACTGCTAGCCAAATGATATACCCAGCCTTAAAGACTTTAAAAGTAGGCATCACACCGCCATCACCTTCAACTATTTTACCACTTATAAATTATTCCATTAGAAAAACATTATAATGAAATATGTTATGCTTCAATTATCCATTTTTAGGATATATATTATATTATATTGACAAGTCCGTGATCTAAACCATCCAGGAAATCAACCAAAAGCATACAAAAAAATTCATTCAAATCGGTGCAGCTGTTTAGGAGGAGTTCAGTGACATACACACGTACAGTAGAATTCGCAGATATATAATACATATTATTATTATGTATATAATTCCCCTTACATTAATAGTATTTATATAGTTTTATATCCTTAACCACCAGCATCTAATATAACTCGGAATTTTTCTCAGTGATTTTTCCTATACAATTGAATAGGCTTCCAAATATAGTTACTGAATATTTTTCCCTCAATAAGTATCTTAGAATTGGCTTCTAATAAAGAATTTACTATAGAATTGGCTCCCTTCCATTTTTTTCAATAATACATTGGTTACCAAATTGTTATTAATAATTTAAAGTAAGATGTATGTTTTGCATCGTTACATTGACAGAAAACTATTTAGTAAATATAGTACAAAAATCTCATCATAAAACGCTAGTCAATAATTCAAAAATAAGTATATTATAATATAAAAAAAATTATAGCTGAACGTGTCGTTATAAAATATATGTATTATGTGTATATAAATAAAAATAGTATAATATTAAACTATTTTTTATGTATTGAAACCTTGAGTCAATTTACACAAGTGTTATATTTTCAAATTTTATCTTCCAAAAATGTTGTATTAACTCTAATTTCTTTACAGTGTTATTTAATTTTATTGGAACTTTAAACTTCTTATAAATCAGATTGAATACCATGTATTTAAAAAGTGCAAAATGCCAATGGCGTCGAAAAATTAAAATCGTACAATACGAGAAATCCTTGTTAAACAATATTTTACAGTTTAGGCGTCAGATTTAATAATTATAACAGGTAACTACACATCTTAAGTCATATACATTTATGATTTATTATTAGTACCAAATTAACAACTTGTGGACCGACAATATTCTGATCACAGTAAGAGGAATAATAAAAAATTGCGATTAGGAAATAATAACAATTACCATAGTATCATATCCATTATCATCATTGTTGTGCAAAAATGAAAAAAAAATTTTTTGAAACTAATTCTCTAATGCATTGACTTATCGATAAATTATTTAATTTTTATTATACTACGTTTTTAATTTGCAGATGTTAGATTAGGTTAAAAACCTAAGTACCTACCCTTAAACCAAGCTCAACTTAACCTATCTGATCAGTATAGGGATAAATTATTATAGAAGGCCAAGCAGAAATGAGATATTAGCACTCAGCCAAAATAAAAAACAATAACACAATTAATATGGGCTAATTATGACAATTTTTTTTTTGACTTAATAAATAAATTGTTCATGTTATTTCTGTTTGATAAAATAAAACATACACAGTATTATGTACAGAAGTATAAAAAAATAATAGATTACAGGCAAATCAACAATACGTCATGTCAAAAACACTAATCATAATACGGCACAAGTATAAATATAATAAGATATTTACATATTTACAATAAAGGTCAATTTTGAGAATAACCTGTACGGTGATTCACCAAGTATATTTACTTCCATTAAAAAAAAAGTATTACAAAATAGATGTAATATTTCAGGGGCGGCCAAACAGTCGATCGTGAACAATTTCAAAGTCAATCATGTAAGAATTTTTTTTTAAGCCACATGCCCTATATGATCCTTAATAATTATAGTTATTTAATGATAAAAAAAAAAATTTCTATGGAAGTTGAACCTCAAAGGTGAAGTATATTTTTAGTAGATTGTGACCAAAAAAAGTTTGGCCACCCCTGTAATATTTGAAATAGTATTTATAACTATTTTTAGAAATGGTGAATATTATTTAATTACTAGAAAATTCAAATATTTATACATAAATCTATAGCTTCATATATTGCAAACCTACTAGTATTAAAGAAAATAATCTTAAGTATAAATATTTGAAATATATCAATAACTAACAAAATACTGGTTTGAATTTTTAATCAGGTACACATCAATAATTTTAAAAAACCTATTAACTTAATAATTCACATTCACATTTTAATTGAAAACAGATGTTTTTAACTCCTTTGAACACTTCTAAGGTAGTACAAAAAAAGTATACTTAAATATGGCAAAAATCAGATATTGAATAACTACATTATTGAAGAAAAAAAGGAGTTATCATGCTTGGTGAATCTCATATATAAAATATATATTAGTATCCTATACAACAGGAAGGGCCAGTAGGTAGTATCTTAAAATATAAATACAAGTAGGTTAAAGGTAATCAGTGTATAAAACATAGTAGTAAATATTGTTAATTACATATATTTGTGTACTTATAATGGACAATCAATTATTTTTTTTTAATTAAATTATGAAACACGACCAAATTATTATGTTTAAAGTGGAATTAGGGTTTTTCTTAAGTAGAAAATACTAATACGAGTACAATGATGAAAATAATAAATAAATTTGTCAAGGGATTTAATTACATAAAATTAATTACAAAATTGAAAACTATAAGATTAAAAAATATTAAATCAATTGCATTGAACTAGTATAGAAAACGAAAAAAAAAACAGTTTTTCTATTAAAATACCAGCACAGCAATTTTGGTGTGTAATTTTATTGTAGTAAAAAAAAATAACCAGGAAATCTGTAACATAAACTATTATAATACAGTACAGAGAATTTGGTTTGATGTATCAACCAACACACGATAATGAAAATAAAATTAAGATAGATATTAAAAGTTCTAATACAGTATCAAACTGTAATTAATGAGTTATTGAGTAATTTACAAAAATCAATCGCTATAAATCACTTACAAACCCACAACAATAATTTAAGACATTAGGTGTTTATATGTAAATTATAATACTTCATAAAATGGTGACGTTAGTATGTAATAGTTTAAAATGGTCAGACAATTTCTCAATTTATTACAATTTACTGATAATAAATCTACTTCACAATTACATTAAATCGTAGAAAAATCTGTTCAACGATCGATGGGCAGCAAATGTTTAAAATATCCTACAGCTAAGTTCTAAATTACATATAAATGAAGTTGAATCTGAAAAATAAAATAAAATTGTTAATGTTAATACATGTATGGTACAATCAATAATGTTACCTTCCAAGTGCTTGAGGCAATGAGGAAATAATAGATCCATATCCTTGAGCGTTATCAAACAGCTCAAACAAAGGGGCTGCCACCAATTTGTAATTTTTCGGCACAGCAAACAATGCTAAGAACAATCAAATTACCACATAATTTATAAACAGAAAATTTAGCTATATAATCTTATTGAATTTACAAACAAATCAATAAATTTAATACATAAAATAATATATTCCAATTAAAAAGAGTAACAAATTACACCTATATATAGTTTTACAATTGATTTCAATGTTCGTTTAAAAACATCTGTACAGAACAAATGTACATGATAAAATTTAAGGATCAGATGTTGAATGACAACTGTACAATTGGTCTTAATTTGTATTTTTAAAATTTAAATGGAAATTCTGAAATGATTACAATTACAACATTGGAATTAATACAACATTATTTTAACTGCAGATAGAATTACTATATTTATATAATCACTTGACATTATTTTTAACAAACATATATGCCAACAATGGCTAAGTATAAATGTTTATAAATAAATATTTTTTTTTTTTTTTTGTTTTTTAAATACTCTTAGGACAATTTTAATTTTCAATGGCCTCAATATTTAAATTGAAAATAGTTAATTTAGATAAATAATCTTAAATGTAAAAATTTTATTTAAAACATTACAAATCTTGTACATATAATTAGATATTTTAAAATAATTTACTCACAAAATAAACCCCCAATCAATTATTACTATACTGATATCAATATACATATTAATTTTGGTTTTAATAATTAATACATATTATTACACTACTCTTTATTTATTAATTATTAACCATTTTAACATATAGCTCATAAAGGGAAATTAGAACATAATATAAATTAATAATTGCAACAAAAATAATAATTTAACTACTAAAACATAACGAGATACACAGTAAACAATAAACATAGTTGTTAGTTTTGCTTTCCGTCAGAATCTAATAACATGCATTCTTAATATTCTAAATTGAATATTATAACTGTACATTCAAAAAAAGACATGACATTCTTGTTGTTTAAGAATAAGTGTAAATCATATCAATTTTAATGTTTCTTTTATCAAATCTATAGGGTTTAGATTAATATCATAATAAAGCGATCTTATATGTTGCAGCTTTTTAATTTTTTTTATATATTTTAGTTAAAAACACAATATAAATAAAAAACTAAGTTTTTAACACAAATATCATAGTTTAAAATTAAGATGTTACAAAAAAACAAAAATATTGTGATAGAACATAACGATATATGTACTTAAAATAGATACGTAGTATATAATTTTGTCAACTATTAACCTAAACCCTAAAGTTTTCTTTTATGCAAACTGTAAATTTGTTATGTTTTACATATGATACAACAACAAATTGGTCTATCACATTCTCATAATAAAATTTCAGAAAATGGAAATAGATATCACTTAAATATTTAAATTTACACAACCTATAACAGAGAGCTGTTAACAAAACTCAAATCAAGTCACCCCATCAATAGTTTCATTTGTTTACAAAAAAAAAAATTACTACAGAGTGTCAACATTGTGTTTAATTTAAGAATTATACTAAATTATTGTAAACCTCATTAGACCTTAAAATTTTAAGAATATTCATTGTTCCTCAAACATGGAATAAAATTGGTTTCTTAATTTACTTAATTGGTTAAACTTTGTTCATAAAAAAAAAAAAAAAAAAATTGGAAGTTGATAGTAGATAGAGATATGTTTGAAAAAATATTCATATTTTATGAAATTTGATAAAGGATTCATGACTGACACCCTGTATTTCAGAAAATAAAAATTTTAGATCCGAGAAAATATAATTAATTAATTATAATAGAAAATACATTTACAATGCACGTAATCCCATTCAAAAACGCTTGTTTTTTTATAATGATCTTAAAATTAATTTAAGCCCCTTTTAATGGTATTTAGTTTCAACCGATTTAAAATCAGATGTAAATTACACAACAGTGGTTAGAACAATAATCTTAAGGAACCCCTAGTATGAATTTTCCTAGACAATTTTCATAAAAAAAAATACATTTCTTGTATGTGATGTTTTACAATCAACCAGGATGATCCTTTTTGAACCAGCAAATCATGTTGCCATTGCAAACTGTGAAATATAAAATAATATAATGTAATTTAACACAGGTCTTAGGTGATGTAATATACACGTAAGTTAAAAATAGATAATACTCAAATTTAACTTCAGAACATGTAAACTATGACCCAAAACATAAAATAATAAATTTAAAAATTAAACCTTAGGAAAAAAAATAAACCTCATGATAATTGTATTCTTAGAAATTACCAATTGATAAAATTATAACTCATTATGCTTATACTCACAAATTTTGGAGTTTTCAATCACTAATTATTTATCTTACCTTTATCAGGTAGCTGAACTAAGAAAAGTCTTTTATGTTCCTTGGGTTTAGTTATGTGTGGTGGAATATACGGATAAGTTGGAGGTTCAAAGTTGGGTCGCCACCAATTGCCAATGGTATCTTCAACAGTCCATTCTGGCTGAACACCGTCTTGTCTGCCTAAAGTCTAACATAATAAAATGAAATACAAATATTTTTTAATGTTTTGATATATAAACAAATGTTTAGTTACTTCAGTTAGTAATCGTTTAAGTCCTTCAACCTCATCTTCTGCTGGGTTAAGTTCTCCACCTGGCCTAAAAAAAGATTGTTTAAAAATATTATACATTAATATGTTGAGTGTTAAAATCTTAATAATATGTATTATGCTTTCTTGTGATTAGGCTGTCATAATTGTAATATATTTAATTATTCATTTAATCTTACAATTTAAAAAATGTTGTGCCTAATTGCAATAATAAAACATGAGGCAACCCGTGCTTATGAACTATTAGAACGCCTTCAACACTACGGCGCATGCCAATTTTTTCAAATTCATCACGCATTCGTTGAAATCTAGCTGGTACAGATGGGTCTTTTTCAAATAAAGGTTCTTTAGTACCAAATTTATAATTTGATAGAGGATATCTGAAACAAAAGAAATAATTACTTAACATTAGCTCATACTATAAAATTCTATTATTTATCATATTATTAATAGTAAGAGCTCAATATGAAATGTCACAGTTATGAATTAATACCCAATTGGTATAAATAGTTATTTTAATTTTCAGTTTAATACAAATATGATTTATTATTTATGTTTTAAAGACAAATATCTATCATCAAATAAATCAAAGAACAACCGTTATATCCAAACTTGTTCTTTTTAGTTGTTAATGAGTTCACTTAATTGCAATCAAATCAGATCCAGTAATTATAGCTACAAAACTAGTGTAACACACACAATAGTTTTCTAACATTTGATTATATCAAAAATAAAAACATCAAAATGCCTAGGAAACACTGGGAAGTTATCCTAATATTAGCTCCTGAAATATAAGCTATAATATTATTATGTTAATATATTATACTAACAAATTTATGTGTCTATTGAGCGATGGGCATGTAGACGATTTCACTGGTACGGTGCGCCTTGGCCACCCGGTTCCTGGCGATGATTGGACATTATTCTGTACTGGTTGACTGGTCGTTGTGCTCAACGCCATTTCTGATACCGCGTTAGTCGACAGTTTGACGGTTTTCGATAACGACTGCGACGAAAAAGTATAAAAAAAAATGGTACAACGATGTCTCGCACGTCTCTAAGTTAACACATAGTCCCCGTGAAATATACCGTTGTCATACAGCTACACGATCAATAGGGTCTACGCACTTTTTCGATGACGATCAACTTAATGTTGTGTAGCACAAGAGTACACAACACTATAATTAATGCTATATAATATAATATATAAAAAATAAATAATTTAAAATTGCCTACTGTCGACGGGAGACCAAACGTACAACAAAACGCCGCCTCGTTCTCAATGTTCTCACATGAAGCGCACAAAATGGCGGAACGCGTTTGTTTTTGTTTGACGAGCATGACTATAGCGACGGTTTAGCCGGCCGTGGTTACCACGGTCTCGACCACTACTGTAGATAGTATATTATTATCTATATCTTAATTCGTGGTCTCGACTAAATTGCGATTATCAGGCTTTGTAACGAAACCGAATTTACCGAACAGAATATGATTTCGCTATTCGGTATTCCAGTTTTACACTTTCACCTTTTACCCACCGTGTCAGCATGGCTTAAGATCTAAAGCCGTGAAGTTGAATCTATTGATTATACGATTATTAAGAATAATATTATAATCGTGATCTTATTTATCTTTTTATAGTTTTTGATGTTTTTATGGATTGACCAAGGTGGATATCCACCTTAGGATTGACACACGATGTAGAGATGTAAAATGTATTAATATTTATAATGTTATAATGAAATAACAATAACATATGTCATATATAATGGTCAAAGTCAATAATGCATAAATAAATATAAAATATAAAATAGGTAGATACATGAATATAACAATTATTATAATAATACAATATACAAAATAATATTTTAATCACACCTCATTCTGATATTGTGACTTACGGCTGTAAAGATCTAAAAAATCTCAAAAATGCCCTTAGAAAAATACAAAACTGACTTTAAAAGCTCTAAAAATGCATTTTAATTATATTTTTCTATACCCTAAAAAGTTAAAAATTAGAAAAAATTACGTACTAATTATTGATTACCAATTCAGTAATTATACTTATCGAGATCTATAACTATGATAAAATTGTTAACCTATGCATGTATGTGTGGTCTAATAAAAATAATAATAGATAATAGCCAATAGGTATATAACGGCGATATTTTGAGCGGAAATGCCTAGCTATGGTAAAATTGTTATCGACGATATCTTGTAATAGGTATATATATATATATAATTTATTGTTTCTAGATACCGTCGGTAGTTTGCAGAAAGTCTCTTATTAATCGCAACAATTTTTGTTAATTTTATGAACAAATTGTGAAAAATGCTCTAAACACTAAGAAAATATATATATAATAAAATTAAATATTTTTATTATATTATATTTTAATGACACAAAACACATTTTACGTAAGGAGCAACGTTTCTAAACACCAGAAAAAAAGATGCCTTTGCATCAAAATCCCAGCCCCAGTGGCACCATTTGAGTTCTATAGTGCCAAAATTTAAGCAGGCCAAAATTTTTTTTTTTTTTGTCAGGATACTGCTTCAACATTTTTAATCACAGTTTTATAAATACAAATATGTTAATAACATTCTTATCTTTTATAATTTTATAATAAGGTAAATATTTATTAATAAAACAGGAAATTGTATGTCAACTATAATGATTCGAAAACAATACAATAATATCTAGTAAAAATTCTTAAAATAAATTATATATATTTTTTTTTGTACTGCCAAATTTTTAAATTATATTATAAACACATCTTTAATCATCAAATATGCTTTAAAAATGGTAACATTGAAAAATACGCTCTTAAAACTATAAAATATAGGTAGGTACCTATTAGGATTTATAAAATTATAGAGCATCTCCATTCTCCACATTTTCTCTTTTTTTTTTTTTTTTCATTTTTGACGTTCATGATGACAAAATTAAAATACAATGAAATATGTAGTCGACAACTAAATAACAACACTTAACGTATTTAAATTAATTGATTGAAAACTTCAATCATAATCAATAATAAGCTCATATTTCATTTTCGAGCTATTTTAAGACGTATTTTCTGGTAATCAGTCTGAATACCTAATTGCATAATGTATTAATGTCATACCCGTATACGCCAATACGTACCTATTATATATTAAATATAATATAATGTATACATTTTATACAATATACCTACTAAATACTTACAATATTTTTATTATACCGCATATAAACCTATCAACGAAAAAAGTAATATCTGGAAAGTTGGAAGTGTTAATCAAAGATCAAAATTTACAAATAATAATATATTATACCTACAACCTGTCAACCTACGTATTATATATTACTCATAGAAATTAATAATATATTTAAATTTTTACGCATTGGGCCATAGGCTATCACCTGTGCACCATTGGCGCATTGTAAATTTTAATCCAGGCCAAAAAGACACACAAAAAAAATAGGAGAGCCAAAGTATACCCTGCTCCCCCCCCAAATGGCGCCCCTGCCCAGCCCTAGTTATTATGGTAGATAACAAATATATTATATGAACTAGCATTTTATACATTACACACTAAAATACAAAGTACAACTATAGAACTGTACAAAAAAGTGTATTTCGGTAAATTTTTCACTAAATCTTTTTCTGGGACTTTTTTTCCTAGTGTGGAACTTTTTTACCGGGACTTTTTTTTCTGTTTACCAGAAGATAGGTATATATTATCTTCTTTACATCGTGGATTGACATAAACAACAGTAATCATGGCCGCCCGCAGGGGGGGCCGGTAGGAGCCATGCCCCCCCCGCTTTTGTTGAAAATGTTTGTATAGTATTTTACCTAACCTAACTTAGCATTTTATATGTATATGTATAATATACACCTTGCCAAACCCCTGGTGAAAATTTCTGCGGGCACCCTTTACAGTAATAATAATATTTGGATACCTAACTACGTGATTATATGGTTATTTTTTAGATTCTGAACGAAGTGAAGAATGTATTGATTTTACAATGATGTGTATTTTTTGTTTTTGTGTCTGTGTACAGCATAACTAGTCGAAATAATGCTCCAATTTCAAACTATGGGGGTGGTTTCCGATGTAAAAGTGAATATCCTTGGTGCATTAT
>VUJU01002610.1:4232-35043 GCA_009835225.1 Aphis craccivora
AGGATTTTAGTATTTTATACGCTATGTATGATTTGTACTAGATTTATCCAAACCAGTTGGATATATTTTACTATTTAGAGTTTAAAAAAAAACAATCAAAATAAGTTTTTTTATTTTTATTTTTTTTATTTTACTTTTTTAATACTGTATTATCAAAGTTTCAAGGGATCCTTAAGTTACAACTTACAATTATTAAAATAGATATGTGCAGTACTAGGTTTAATGACATTGATACAAGTTAAAAAACTTGTATGCAGGATGGGCCGCAAGCAGTCTGTCATTGTTCACCCCGTATTTCATACTCACCACAGCTATAAATATATTAGCTTAAAATTGCAAATTTATATGTCAACTTAAATCTTGTTCGACATATTTTTAAATAAAAATTATAACCAGGGATATACCCTTATATGACCTTCCAGAGGTATTTATTCAAACCAGTTGAATATTATCTGCAAAATAAAAAAAATAATATTTTAAACTACAACAAAATTTATTTTGGTTTTTAATTTCGAAATATAAATTATATTTTTACTATACTAAAATAAATAATTACCTTTTTGTATTACCTTGTCACTTACTTGTGCCTAAAATTAAAAAAACTTACATATTTTTGTTTAAAAAAATTAACTTATCTACATTTTGAGGCAATAACCTATTACGCCGAGCGCTTAATATTTTCCCAGCTTTTGAAAAAATCCTCTCGGCCGGCACTGAAGTTGCTGGAATAATACAGTATTTCAATGCAATGTCACTAAGTGGTGATAATACAGTTTTGTGGTCGTTCCAAAATACAGCAACATTGCATTTTAAGTCTTGATGAGGCATACTTAGGTACTGTCTCATCAAGGATGTAGCACTACTTGTTGTAGTTGTCTGCGACTGGACATTGGTGACTCTGGAGTTAAGAAAATTCCACACATTGTCATCATCAGTATTCAGATTTTCTTGATATGTAGGTTGTTCTGAAATTAAGAAAAATCTGATTATTTATTATTAATTATATGAGTCTTTAGAATTGAATTCTCAACATTTTTAATTACAATTTTTCTACAAAAAGGTTTAATCAAATCACATTTAAGATTAATAATATTTTTGTAAAAATAATAATTATTTTAAATTACCTATGATAAAATTATGACAAGACACATTTGGTGTGTATTTATAAGTGATTTATTTTTTTTAGCTATTATTAAGTTGTATTATCATACTAATGTAAGCGAGTTAACCAATTTTATTTAACTATATTTTATAGATTTAGCAACAATTATTTATTATTTACCTGTGTTTGAAGCATTACTAATTAAAGCAGCTGTTTCATTGACCAAATATCGTTCAGTTTCATTAGCATTTTGTTCTGACCCAAATGCAACCTTCTTGCACCTTGGGTCCAACAATGTAGCCCGAGAAAAATGCGGTGTTATGGTTTGTTTTTCAATACTATCGAAACGCTTATTCGTATTTTCTATTAGTTTATTTTTTATGAACATTCCCAGTGGCGTTTTTGGAGTTTTAGAAACTAATGAACTTTGCAAACCTATAAATAATTAAAAACATTTTATAGTATTTAACAGAAAACACAAAAATTAAACTGTATACAGAATCATCAAGTTAATTACCTCGTATCAATGGTATAATTGTTGAAAGTGTTGGATATTGTTCTCCAGAGAGCTCAGTAGTCAATTTATCAAAAGGTCTTAATAACGGTATTATATCTTCAATGCTGTTCCATTCATCAGAGCTAAGATTACTAGGAGCTTCTGTTATGGTAATCATTACAATTGTTAGTGGTTCTTTCAGTTGTATAAGCCTCTCTATCATCAAATATGTACTGTTCCACCGAGTATGTATGTCTTGTTTTAGTTTTAACACTGATTCACATCCAAGCTGTTTTTGTTTTTCAACCAACATTCTGTTTCCTACTTCACTACGCCTAAAATAGCCAACTATATTCCTACACTTTTTGAATAATTTCTTCAGGTTACTTTCCTCTGTATCATCGCTGGGATCAGTCTCTTGATTGCCAGATAATTTGAGCGAATTTTGAACAACCAAATTAAATTTGTGTGCAATACATGGCAAATGCGATAGATCCATGAGCCTGACTGCACCTTTTATATTGGATCCACCATCAGTGACCACTGCAACAACTTTTTCAAATATGTCCCATCTGTTTAATTCCTCAGTCATTATTTCACTTAGATTTACACTAGTATGGCTGGATTCCAATTTTTTGGTGCACAACACTAAGGTTTTCAATTGAGTTTGAAAAAGAAAGTGAACGGTCATAGTAATATAAGAATCAGTGTTCATTGACGTCCAAATATCTGTTGTGATCGCTACATGTTTAGCCTGGTTTAACAAAGTTTTAACTTTATTTTCGACAGTTGAAAATATTCTTGGAATTATGGTCCTTCCAAGTGTTCTCCTACTAGGGATTTCATATCTAAAAAAAGTTAAATTAGTTGTATTTGTGACGATAAAGAAAATAAAAAATATCAAGACCATTAAGCCAAAAAGCATTTAGTCAAAGTGGTTATAATATATATATATCATATAGCATATAACATTTCTACATTAAAAAAAAATTGAAATATTAAAAGTTTTAATTTAATATTTAATTATTACCTGGAGTCCAAGAGCTGTATCATGTTACGAAATCCTGAGTTTTCAACTATGGAAAGGGGCTGAAGATCTTCAGCTACCATTTTAACAATAGCTTCATGGAATGCACTAACTTGGCTTTCCGAAGGAGTACCAAATCTTAAAAAAAATAAAAAAAATAGGTACTACTGATAAATCTTGAAAATGCTAAATTAAATACTTAATATCAATATTACTTAACATTTAAAAATTGTATGAAAAATAGACTACAAAAATTAAATATGATAATTTTCAATAATACTAATTACTAATTAATAATATACATAAAATTTAAACCATTGAAAAGGTTTTGGTAATGTTGGTACTAAGATAAGTATTAATAAAGTTACTTCCTTTTATTTTGAAATACTTAGTATTTATGCTGCTGATAAACCATACCCTTGGATTTTTGGTTTTTATAATATTATGATACCTACTTATATGGCAGACAAAAAACGGTTTTTTCTTAACAAATAATAATTGCACTCCAAACCAGTTGGATAATAATTAAACCTGAAAACTAAAAAATAAAATATGAGAATTGTAAATAATTACCAAATAGTAACTGCACAATATCCAATTGCAGTAATTTGTATTACTGAACTACTGGCTACAGGATAAGCACGTACATATAAAATATGTACAAGCATATAAATTATAAATATAAATAAATGTAAGCATATACAGTTAAATTAAATTTAGAAAACATACTGAAATCTAGTTAGTTTTAATTTTAACAGTATAAAATTAACAAATATACAAATTAACACTGTTATAAACATGACAGTTCTGTCTTCAACTTATTTCTGAAAATGTATTATTAGAAATTAATATGATAGTTTATAATCTTACCTATTAGACAACAATAATTGTTTGTGTCTCTTGCCAGTATTATTGGTTACGCTTACTGGAATTACTGGACTACTATAAGGCAGAACACTTGCAGATTGCGGTTGTTCTTGTTCCCCTGATGTTCCTATTTAAAAAATCAAAATCACATTATTATTTTAGTTAACTTATTAGATTTTGGAGAAAATTATTAATTACTAATTCCACTAGAATCTTTTACTTTTAGGAGACATTTTAAAATCTAAATAGGTGTGACTTACCTGGTAGATTTGTATCATTTTCATTCTGTCGTCGCAAATTACTACCATTTAACACTGTAAAATGTTTCCTCTTCAAATGGTCCAACAGATTAGTTGTACCATTAGACCGTTTGTAGGATTTTTTACAGTGTTTACATATAGCGGTGTCAGGGGTATTTGGGTCCTTTACAAAATGGTTCCAAACGATGGAACAATTTGCCGTTGGGATAGACATATTAAATAAAAAATAAAAAATGAAATAAACCTAGATAGTCGAATGTCGAATCTCGAATGACAAGTGACAAACTGATAACATCATGGCTAAATAGTAAATAATGCCATTGAGTATAGATAGTACTATCTAAAGTAAAAATGTCGATAGTTCGATTAGTTTTCAATAGTTCGATAGTTCGATAGTTTCGATAGTCCGATAGTTTTTCGATAGTTCGATAGTTTTTCGATTGTACGATAGTCCGATAGTTTTTCGATAGTTCGATAGTTCGATAGTTTTTCGATTGTTCGATAGTCCGATAGTTTTTCGATAGTTCGATAGTCGATAGTTTTTCGATAGTTTTATAAAACAACCGAGTAATTAGATAGTTTAAACTATCGAGTACTTCGATAGTTTTCACTCGGTTGTGCCCATCACTAGTGGCCATGTGGCCTGTGGGGCCGGTGATTGATAAGCTATATTTTAACTATTGTGAACTGTTTACTAATTTACTATTTGAGATTATTTTAAAATTAAAAATAATAAATGCTCATATTATTCAAAATAAATATTCATTATAAATAGTAATATTAATTAGTACTAATTAGTTATTAGGATTTGAAATTTCAAATGACCAACACTGAATTACTATTATAAAACACGACAAAGTTTCAAATATAGATAAAAGTACATTTAAATACACTTTACTTCAAAACAATGGTTATTAGCATAGGATTTGAAGGTAGTGCAAATAAACTGGCAATTGGAATTGTTAAAGATGGTGAAGTGCTGGCGAATTGTAGAAGAACATACATAACTCCACCCGGTGAAGGTTAATATTTTTCTTCCTTTTTTATTGTTACCTATATTTCAAAATAAAAAAAATTATGATTGTACTGCTTTTAGGATTTTTACCCCGAGAAACAGCTACACATCATCAAAATAATATTGTATCATTATTAGGAGAAACAATCAGAACATCTGGCATACAGCCAGAACAGATTGATATTGTATGTTTTACAAAAGGTCCTGGAATTGGTGCTCCTTTGGTTAGTGTTGCTGCTGTGGCACGCACTATTGCTCAACTTTGGAACAAACCTTTAATACCTGTTAACCATTGTATTGCACGTATCCTTTAAAAGCATTATATATTTTTATTTAATACAAATTATTAGCTTTCAACCTTAATGATCTTGACTAGACATAGAAATGGGACGTTTAATAACTGGAAGTGACAACCCTACTGTTTTATATGTTAGTGGAGGAAATACTCAAGTCATAGCTTATTCCGGGAATTGTTATAGAATATTTGGTGAAACAATTGATATTGCTGTTGGAAATTGCTTAGACCGATTTGCAAGAGTTTTAAAATTATCCAATGATCCTAGTCCTGGATACAATATTGAACAAATGGCTAAAAAGTATTATCATACGATATACATATATATATATATAAAAAAAATTATAAATTTGTATTAAATAATGTTATAATATTTTTCAGTGGTAAAAAATATCTTAAATTACCTTATGTAGTAAAAGGTATGGATGTATCATTCTCTGGTATATTATCTTATATAGAAGAAAAAGCACAAACATTGTTGTCATCTGGTGAATATACTCCTGAAGATTTGTGTTTTTCACTTCAAGAAACTCTTTTTGCAATGTTAATAGAAACAACAGGTAAACACAAATAAAATTATCTTTATAGTAATCTGTTAGAATAATGATAATTTTAACCCATAGGTACCTACTGTCTAAGAACACAAACATGGTAAATTGTATGTTTTAAATAATCTATTTGACTTGTGGTAAATATTAGTGTGAATTGACTTATTATCTAATATATTACATTTAAGAATAGTATCCAGTGAACCGCATAGGTTTTTTAGGTTTTTATATTTTAAATACAGCTTTGAAGTTCTCATAACTTGCTTAAAAATTAAAACAAAAGAAAAATAATTAACAATATTAAATATATATTATCCTTAAAATTGAATTTAATAGTTGGACAATTTACTCTAATATTGATCATAAAGGAGTTTAACAAATTATTCAGAGCGTACAATTTGATATGTTAAGGTTTTGTAAGATAAAGACAACACATGCAAGAGTATCTTTATCTTAACAATTGTAATACTACTAAAGCATTAAAAATCATTATATTATATATATTTTAAATTTTACACTTGAAATTTGTTATTAATGTATTGCAGTAACTTTGGCTCTATAATATCAACATTCTTTTCAAATTAATATAATACAGATCTGAAATCATACAAATTGATAAAAATTAATTATTTATGAATGTAAAATATTCAAATTTATGTTAGACATACATTGCTTTACTCCAGCAATTGAAAATATTCTTCAACGTATATATATATATTTTTTTTGATAAAAAAACATTTATTACTCAAATTACTATCATAGTTCATAATACTGATTAGATTTAAATTTTTTAAACATAACTAACACGTAAATAAAATAATGAGTGGTGTATTTATTTTTATGAGTATGACAAAATTAATACCATACAAAATGGCCTGATATAACCTCTGGCCAATGTTACTCTGAATAAAATCAGAAATTATTATTCGAAGAAATTTTCATATCTAGCCGAATAATACACTTAATCTTAAATAAATAATCAAACTTTTAATTGTTTCATTATATTTAAAAAGCACAAAAAAAAAGTTGTTAACGTTATCAGATACTGGTATACCTTAAATTTCAAAATTTAATTACATATTTTTTTCAGAAAGAGCAATGTCTCACTGTCAGTCAAAAGAAGTACTAATAGTTGGAGGTGTTGGTTGTAATGAAAGATTACAAGAAATGATGAAAATTATGTGTGATGAGAGGAATGCAATATTATATGCTACTGATGAAAGGTTAGATTATAAAAAACAATTAATTCTTTTAAAGTATAATATTTTCTAACATTTATATCTTAAAAATAAAAATGGCTTTTTTAAATATTTTATAAATCATAAAATATGCTCACAAGATTGTTTTTAAGATCTTTGAAAATTTAAATAATATAGATACTTATTTTAATTCATCTCATATTTAAATTTTTAAGTTTGAAGACATAGAGTTGCACAACTAATTTAAAAGTACTTGTGTAGTGGTATGTATTATTATTTATTTCCCCCTTATGAATGGATAACATAACAAATTTGCATTCATTAATTGTTATTTACTGTAAATTTAGTGTTGCTGTCCTTAGTATGAGTGAATTTTTGACCTAATATGTAACTTAAAGTCTAAAGATAGTATAAAAATTATATTAATAGTATAAAATATTAAAAAATTTCATAACTCGCTTAAAAATTTAAATATTAGGTACATAAAACCTCTAAACAATTTTACAAAACTTTAAGCTATGAATTTAATTTTTGATCATTAAATATTAAAGACTTGACTTTGACAATATTAGTATTGTGAATTTTTCTGTTTTTATAATTATTTTTCTAACTCATAATTTTTGTTTAGATTTAACTGTTTAAAGTAGAGATCCTTATTGTGCATACACCAATGTTCTTATCTAAAACAATTAAATAAATAATAACTGTAAGGTTAAATAAAATACACAAATTTAAACATTTCTGATAAATAATTACAATTCTTTGATATTATAATTTTTCATGTATTTATTTCTTTGAATAATAATGCACTTTACATTTTTATTTCATTTTTTGGAGTATGGAAAAATTGAATTTTGATTGAATAGTTAATTAGTTTAACTAGGGTTGCAAGTTTTTTGAAAAGTACATTTTGTAAGCTAAAACATACTTAACTAAAGCATTGTTAACATAAAGTCCTAAAGTTAGATACTTATGAATTCAATATTCAATTCAAAAAAATTCAAAGGGTTTTAATAAACTTTTTTTTTAAGGTTTTTTTTATTCATTCAATTCTCAGCCCTAGTTATTACTTATAATTCAGTTATAAGAATTTAAAGTTTATAAAAATAATGGATCAACATTTTTTGGAATATCCCTATTACTCAACTCTGCTTTTATACATTTTAAATACTTAAAATGTATTTAATTATTCATTCAAAATTTGATGTTATGTCTCATGTATCAAAGAACTGCCTGTATCCAAAAAGATTCAATAGTATTAAATATAATATAATATATTGTAATTTTAATATGAAATCAAAAATAGTTCATTAAAAAATATATAATATATAAAGATAAAACAGTTGTAAAAAAAAAAAAAAAATATTTACAAAAAATTAAAATAATGAGTATCGTTATTGAAATAGATCACTTTGTATGTGTAATAAATAAAAATAAAAAGAACATAATAGACCAATAAATTATTTTTCTTCATTTAGAATCTAAAAATAAACATTGATATATTGTTCTTAAATATTTGTTTATAATAGATTTTGCATAGACAATGGAGTAATGATAGCTCATACAGGAACTTTAATGCATAATAGTGGATATAAGACTACATGGGAAGATACATTTTGCACGCAAAGGTATCATTTATTTTAACTATTAAAATAATTAATTGCTAAAACAGTCTTAATTAAATCATAAATAATTTTTCTTAGGTTTAGGACAGATGAAGTTGAAGTTACATGGAGGTCATGAAAATGTGTTAAAGAGCTTTTTTTTACATACAGTACATAATATCTTATGTTACACCAATAACCAAAGTATTCTTGCTAAAACACAAACTAATAAAGCAAATACAGGCCAAATTGAATACATATCGTTGATTCTTTGAAGGTTATTTTTAATAATTCTTGGTTTATCCACCATTTCAGCTATTAGACAATGTTTTTTTGCAGACTTTACAATTACTTTAATGCACTTGCCCATTAATTCTGGTTCTTTTCTCACTAAAACCTAAAACACGAAAAATTATAATTTAAAGTTAATCTTCAATTTATATTAGTGTCTGTATTATTATAGTTATACCACACAATTATCTGATCTATAAATTTATATTGATTACTTAAGGTATTGTAAAATAAGATAGATTCTTTTAAAAATCCTTTATTTACTTGTAAAATTAATTATTTAATAAAATATGGAGACTAGGAAGTTAAAAATATTTTACATTTAGGATTTTAAATGATTACTTTTTGTAACTAACCTGTTCATAAAATTTATTATGTCCAATTAACTCTATACCATTTTTTGCTTCTTCAGTTATCAAAATCTCTTGTACTTCCCCAATTCTATGATCATAAGTGGTATATGAATGAAATAATTCAGTTAGACGTTTAGTTCGTTGTTTAACCTTTAAATAAAGTTTGATTGTTATTTCAGAAAAAACAAGCTACCTATCATTATTGATTACCATGTCTGTGGGGATTTTGGGCATTCTTGCAGCTGGTGTACCTTTACGTGGGTAAAATTGGTTAATAAATAAACTAGGAAATTTAAATTTTTCACAAACACTCATTGTTTCAGAAAAATCTTCTTCTGTTTCAGTTGGGAAACCACAAATAATATCTGTAGCAATAGAAACACCTGGTACCCTGGTAAAAGGAATTAAAATTTAAAAGTATTAATAATACAATATAAATGGTTAAAACAATTTTAATTTACCTTTGTCTCAAAAAAGTAACAACAGTTTCAAATTCTTCGATAGAGTATTCACGCTTCATGTCTGCTAGTACTTGATTACTTCCCGATTGTACAGGCACATGCAAAAATGCATACACTCTAGGATGAGATAAAATCTTGGCTATTTCCTATTTAAAAAAACATTTAAATAGCCATTCCCTAACTTCAAGTGTGGTTTTACTGAACCTCTAGATGATTGAGTATGTATGGTGGATTAGTCATACCGATACGCATCATACAACCTTCAGGTATGATAGCAACTAAACGCCAAAGAAGTTCTGGTAAATTTGTTTGTATGTCTAAACCGTATGCACCCGTATCTTCACTTGTTAACCATAATTCAACAGCACCTTCATTAAATGATTCTATGGCTCTTTGTACAATTTCATCTAGAATATATTATATTATAATAAAAATTTACAACTGTCAATGAATTTCACAACATTAAAAAGTTACCTGGAGGATAACTACCAAGGTTGCCCCTTGCATGTTTTGTTTTACAATAGGTACATTGATTTAAACATCCAGTGCTAATAGCAATAATTTCAATTAATTTATTTTTGCGCATCTTTGGTAACTGTAATCTGGCACCACCATCTTTTTTTCCGTTTATCTTCTTTTGACCCAACAAACGAATAGTATGTCCTATTGAAAATATGTAAAAATATTGTTTCATGCAAAATACATTTTATTTAACAAACCTTTTAATGTTTCTTCTACTACTTCTACTACCCTGTCTATTTGCTGAACGCCAATAACACTTAGATTTTGAATAAAAGAAGATTTTTTATCACCCTGAGGTACACAACCAGCAACTACCACAAATTTTCCTGATTTTTTTCCAGCAGAAATTTCATTTCTAAAATGATCTTCAGCTGGATTCTTAACTGTACAGCTATTTAGTATCCATAGATCAGCAATAGCTTTGTCCTCTAAAAACAAATATTTTTTATACCGAAAAATAATTATTAATGGTTTTTATTCTTACCAGTTATTTTATAACCGTAATTTGATAGAAGCCCTGCCATGTATTCCCCATCCGAGCTGTTGTGTGAACATCCCCAAGTCTTAATAAATATTGTTTGAGTGCCAGGCACTTGAGATGATGGCCGATGAATTTCCCTTAGTGGTTTGTCATTAACTTTGAGACGCAGAGATACAATATTCCTAGGTTTGACTCTACCAATTTCAGCAACATCAGCAATGGATGATATTAAGTCTTCGATGTCACCAACATCTTCCATTATTATTTAATTTCAAAAAGTCCCAATTTAGTGGTTCAGTTTACAACTTTGTATGGGTATTAGTAGGCGTCTAATGCCTATACCTATATAGAGTAAACAAATCATTTTTGAACACGTTAGGTAAACAATTTGTACATGGATTTAGGTAGCATAATAATCTACAACGGTATACCTAATTTTTTTTTATGATAATTCATCACGCATACAAATTGATAACGGTTAGCAAAAAGAAGAATCATTATAGTCTAAAACTCTGAAGCTCTAGAACTTATTCAAATCGTATAACTTGACCACCGCGTATGGATGAGTGAAATACTGGGATGTGGATAAATCTATCAATTCACTCATAACTCATACATATGATTTAAATTAATTATTTCTTCATGTCCGACATAGATTCATTAGATGTCATTCGTCTTGTCTCTTGCATTCGTCAACTAAGCTTTACGACGGCAAACACAGTTTCAAAATGACTTCCTACAATCACGAAATGGCAATTTCCATTTCTCTGCCGTTCACGAAATAAAACAGAATATGCATATTATTATTTCGAACACGTAATCGTCAATAATATACCACCACAAAGTAAATAATAATATTAAATTAAATCACACTCAAGTCGAAATGGTAACTACTGTTGTATTATATACATTCATACGTACGATTTAAATATATATATACCTTTTGTTATAATAAATCGTTCAACTGCCTATCGAGATATCTTTTCTATTTCTACATCGTGCTGTCTATTAATAATCAATAATATTAATAGATTACGTATATATACATAAGTATATTATACGCAATTACGTAATATCACATATGTTTGTAACTACATTATAGGTAATAATAAAGAATAATAATAATAGTAATAATATGTAACTTATAATTGTATGCATCTGTGATATAGATAACGCGATGCCGCTTCGTAATCTCTACTCTGTGGGCACAACAATAATATTATTGATATTTGGTGCCGAATAGTACAGCGATTCAATAGTTTTCCAACTTGTAGATAGATGCCGCCACTAATTGTTGCGTACAGTTTTATTATTTAAAATTTTTATTAAACCCAAAAATTGTTTATTGCGGAAAAAAATACGTATAATATGGCCAGTGGCGTACATTCAAACTTGCTCTGGGGAGGGGGGATTAAACAAATAACTAACACAAAAACCTTCCCTTTAAATCCTACCCATTTTTCTTGTTTTTTTTTAACAATTTACAGTTTACTTTTACATTACAATAAATTAGTATTTAAGAATATAAAAACAGCATTGTTACCTAACAAAACGTTATTAAGTATATCAATATAAATATTTAAATATTATTATATTTGTATAGTTGTATACTTTAAGTTCAGAGCATAACTATGAAACTACGAATATATTAAAATTTTCCAATTTTTTTTTGACAAATAATTAGCATGTATTTGCACGCCTGGCCCCGCAGCTCTACCGTCATCCGTTGCTTCGCAATACTCATTTTTCTGATTTGCATAAGTCCCCAGCCCCCCCCCCCACTTTGGGAAATACTTGGAAATTCAAAAGTGCATACACGTATATTTGCATAACTATGATATAATATTCCTGAAGTGGAAATAGTACCAAAGTGGGGGGGGGGCTGGGGACACGTGCAAATACATACTAATTGCATGCTAATTATTTGCCAAAAAAAAATTGGAAAATTCTTATGTGGGGGGGCTGGAGACACGTACGTAAATATTTATTTGTTATTGATTATCTACTAGAAATTGGGAAAAAATCTATTTATTTTCGCAATTTATAATATTGCAAAATATATTGTTGTATCGAAAAATAATATTTGGGCTTAGGACTTCTTATAAATATACCATAAAGAAACCCTAAAAAAAAAAAAAATTTTACTACCTGACCAATATAGTGGGACGCAAAAATGTTCGTTTATACCATATTTACAAGACGCAACTAAATTGCCCCATGCAGATGAAAAAGGTGCTAAAATTAATTAAAGCATTTATAATACTGTATTTATAGATTATACATTTAAATTGTCAACTAAAAATACATACGTATTCTATATTTCTATCATAAATTATTACAGGTGGCCAAAAAACTGCTATATCCTTCAGCATTTTATGAAACGAATTGCGTCCATTTAATTTACTCCGTCACATAAACTCTGCTAAAAAAGAACCTAAGAGATTTTTTTTAGCCCCTCTTCGTTTCTTGTTACTTCATTTATCACTTGTTGAGCTATAATTGTTATTAAAAGCTGAATAAAAAAACATCCTCAAATCCTCTAACGTTCTATGTGTTATTGTGTTAGCTCCACGAACGACGAACTACTACATGTCATGTACTACTACATGTACTACTATATATAGTAGTTCGTGGTTAGCTCCACTTAATAGGATCTACAAAGTGATATGAATATTGTAATTTACTATTGAGTAATTATAAAAGCCGGTTTATTGAATATTATTCTATAGTATCGCCAGGAATTAGATAAAATGGTTGATTCAATTCGATTGCGTTCACAAATTGTTGGCAATAGCCAATAACGTATTTTCCGACCGATCATGGCAAAGCATTCATCATTCATCGCTCTCATAGATAATAGAAGAATGCATAGGCACTCGGCCGTAAAAACGAGCTGTCGCGTTTGACGTTACCCCCACCAGTCACCACCGAAGGGCAAAACATTTCGTTTTTACATAGGAAAATACGATGAATTTGTAAATAACGATTTATTTTTGTTCTTAATCACTGAGATATTTACTCATAATATGCCTATATAATCCCAAGCCTTATCATTAGTTTGTAATTTGTTTCAATTTTGTATAGACTATTCAATATGGTTGTCTCGTGTTCAGCTTTTGGATGTACTAATGTCTAATAGGCACATTAAAGGTGGAAGTATCAGTTCCACAAGTAAATATTAACATTTAATGCAGTGCCGCATCACAGTCTTTATGTTAATTATATAATATATAGCCATATAGGTATCTAATTAATACCTAATTGTCCTAATTTATAAAAATAAACTACAATTAATATATTGCATACAACAATAATGTTGTTATAACATTTTATAAACTTATATTAATTCTTATCTTGCACTTCTTGCAGTATAAAAAAAACAATTTTATAAATTGTCTAATAATATGTAGAATCGTTTAGAAAAAGCGGTGTGATAAACAATTACTATTTACATAATATGTTATTAATTACCTATACACAATTCTTCTATTTTTAGATAATATATAAATGATTTAATTTATAAACACACAACATTTTGTATATATTATGTATATTTATTTTAACTTGTTGACCCGACAGAAATTGTCATGTAATTTTATGTTAGATTAAATTGTTTATTAATGTTTATTTATTATTAAACAAGAGCAACCATTTATAAACAAAAATATTCATTGTAAATTTCAAAATCCCTGCTTGATCACTTTCCATATCGTTATATTTTATATTATAATCATGGTAATACAATAAGGTAATGAATAATTACTACTACATTTAGATTTAATTTGTTAAAGAATTAAGAAAATAAATTAAGAATTATGAACGAAAATTCAAAATAATCATAACTACACATATTATATCGTATGTAAAAATGAAATGTTTTGCCCTTCGGTGGTGGGGGAAGCGGGATTCGAGACAGCTCGTTTTTTGTATCATAATTCATTGCGGGAATGGCGAGTGCGCGCGCTCCAGTATATTATCTTATCTATCTCAGTGATGACAGCTGATCGAGTTTTTGTTTACCCACGATCTGAAGTTTGAACCACGAACTTAACTAAATAGTTGTTGTAGTAAAGTTGAACGTGGTTCATACTTCAGCTGATATTATCTATAGTCATAGTGTAGAATATTATTATGTTTGATGAAGCCACCGCGACCCGCGACTCATCGAAGTTGCAAATATGGCACCCCTGGCAGTGTTACTGTGTTAGACAAGACCGTCCTGACCGTCCTGTAAGAACACTACACAACATTGATGCTTAATGCATATTATACAGACCGCCGCCGTCATAACAATTGGGGAATATTGAAGGCTGATGATATCGAATCGCAAAACTTTTTCGTCTACGTTAACGTGATTGTCTGAGCTTAACAACCAAACTGTTCAATTGATCAATTCATCGTTCGTCTCCTACCATCCGTGACCGCGGATTATCCTTGTCGTTCTTGTTCACATATCGTGCGACGATGAGTGTCGACATGGTGGAAGACAGTCAGGTATGTTAATCGATCATGTCTAACCAAATTACTGTCATCTGTTCTGTAGTAATAATTATTAAAACGCTGTATATATCGATTCTCGGGTACGGGTTATCAATGGTAGATCAATTCTAGATATAGGAATATGAGAAGCTTTTGAAATAATATAAGACAAACTGTTAAAACATAATAGATACTTAATAATAGGCACCGAGAATAATTTATTAATATTATATTGAAATTCAGTATTAGTATTATATATTTTACTTTACCGATGATCTGGTAGAAATACACGGGAAAAACGATTAAATAAGACTAGGTCAGAACACATTATTAGTAGGCTATAGTATTATTATTTTTGTATATTTTTTAAATAATCAAAAATGGTTATATCTGTATGATGGGGCTTTGATAATACAATATGACTTAAAGGTACATCTGGGATATAACATATATAGGTATTATAATATTATAATATAGGTGTATATATTTTCTATAATACATTGTAAAATTTGAATACTGTGATATGGGTTGACAATGATCAATTTATATGTAATGATTCTTGCTTGTATTTAGGATGAAGAGAATCCAGGTTATGGTGGATGCGAAGGTCCGGATGCTATGTATGTCAAGTTAATATCGAGTGACGGGCACGAGTTTATTGTCAAGCGAGAGCATGCCTTGATGTCAGGCACAATAAAAGCTATGTTAAGTGGTCCCGGCCAGTTTTCAGAAAATGAAACAAATGAAATCCATTTCAGGGAGATACCGTAAGTAGCAGTGATGATGGTTATAATTAGGGTCCGGATTTATATGTTGTTAAATATTGTTACTGAGTGTAATATGCAGTGTTACAAGTGTAAAATTTATGGAAGATTCATTGAACGCCAAATTCATAGGAAAAAAGTTTTTTTTCGCATGTTTGAGAATATTTTAACGGTTATAGAATATTTAGCAGATTTTGGAATATTTGGTCCATTTGAGAAAAAAAAAATGCCACTTTCTTTTAATTTCAATAAAAAGGTACCTGGAAAAATTGTGTGGATCATTTACAGCAAATGGATTTAAAAATTACTATATTTTTTTGTATCATTTTGATAAAAAAAAAAAAAAAAACATGCAATGATAATACTTTTATGTAGCCATGCTGTTCATTAAACATGGTGGCTTAGCTGTAATGCTGGCTGTTATTTATCCATACTGATAAGTACAAAATACTTATTTATCAATTATTTAAAGATTTTTTTATGTTTTGATACAATAAATGTTTTAATTATATTGTTTATCTATTATATTTCTATAGTACAATGATTCCATTACAAGTGTTTTCCTCAATTGAGTATAATTAGATATTTAACAAATAGTGTAAAAATTCACGTTTTTTTTTTTTAGATAATTTTACATTTTTTTAAGAAAATATAAACAGAATATTTGCAGTTTCTAGAAAATCATATTTTATACATATTTAGAGAATATAAATCTGGACCTTAGTTATCATATAAATATATAGTACAAATCTAAACAGAAGTCTTAAAGATATTCTTTTTTCTTATTTTTCTTATAGGTCTCACGTTTTACAAAAGGTTTGTATGTACTTTACATATAAAGCTCGTTACACAAACAGCTCAACTGAGATTCCCGAGTTCCCTATTCCACCACAAATTGCATTGGAACTTCTTATGGCAGCTAACTTTTTGGATTGTTAATGTTGAGTAATAAAAACTAATATTTACAAACTATTATGATTACAGAATTCAAACAATCTAAGCTTTTAAAACATTCTTTTCTTGATAATTAATAGACTGGTAAATAATAATTTGTATGGAATATTATGTATTGTA
The DNA here is from genome assembly GCA_009835225.1 of Aphis craccivora. NCBI lineage: Eukaryota > Metazoa > Arthropoda > Insecta > Hemiptera > Aphididae > Aphis > Aphis craccivora. The sequence continues at coordinate 21,071 of VUJU01002610.1, forward strand.
ACTATAAATTATAATGTGGTTATAGATTTACAAAAAATAATGATTTTCAATTAATTTATTTGTATTCATGATTATTTTGTATTATATATATATATATACATATACATATATAATATATAAAATCAAAATCGAATATAGTTATATTATATATAATATAACTATATTTTGTACTTTTTTTTTTAAAGATAATTTCTACATAATTGTCTACATTTTATAAAATCTTAAACATTGTAAATTTTATTCACAGAAAAATTAATTTAACATTTGTTATGTATGCAAATAGTTTAGATAATAATAAAAAAATCAAATCAATTAATAGAAAAAACAACACACACATTATATTTAATTTTATTAATAGGCATTTAAAACAAAATATATTTTATATAATTTTTTAATAAATAAAATATTTGAATACTAATACTTCTAATATGTATTGCGTTATAATACACCGTAACTTATATTCAATTAAGTTGTTGAAATATGTATCATGTAATTCAAAATTTGTATAGTACACATGTTAATTGGTTTAAAATTGTATCAACTATTAATGTATACAAAAATAGCTATTAATGAGATAATAAATAAACATTTAAAAGAACAATATTTATATAAATAACATTCAAATTTATTAGTAATAACTAGTTCGGACTTGTATACATTTTCATATTTTTACTGAGATTATGCAGTTAAATGGGTGTAAGAAATATCTACAATTTGTTTAGTAGAGAATGCATAGAAAAGTGTATAGCACATATATTTAAAGATGACAGTATATTTAATCTTATATTATAAAATTTTAATATAAAATATGTAAATATGTTATCTATTATACTGTAAATTGTAATACACTAATACCATATACAACATGCATTAATCACATCTGCTATTTATGGCATTTATCAGTAATAATTTCTATCAGTTTTCTTAATGCAATAATTCCTTTATTACTTTTAATTTGTATATTATATTTTTAGTCTTTATATTTGTTACCAAACTTATAGGTAGTAAATAGCGACGAGCCACTTTATATTAATTGTCTTTAAACATAGTTCTGTGATCTACGCATTTTTAAAATTAATTAATTTCAGAGGGGGTTAAAAAACAATGTATGATAATATAACCAAAATCAATGCCCATACCGACCATACATTTCGGGGGGGTTGAACCCCTAAAACCCCCCTATATACACGCCACTGGATCTATGTTGAAAACATCTAAATTTTGTAGCAGTGTTTTTATTTTACTAAGGTAATGAATAATTGTATTGTATACTAAAATAAACAACATTTTTCAATGGATTGTCAATTGTGTGACAACAAAATTTCAAATATAAAATGGTGACACCAATTTACATGTTAGTGCTTTAAAACGATAAGTAACTGATTTCAAAATTAGATATTTTTATTACATCAAAAATCTTAATATAATAACATTAATTTGGATATTTGTACTACCTTAATAAAATCTAATACACCATAGAAAAAACCTCAAATTCTAGTGTTCCAGAACTTTTTGAAATATTATACAGGTAAGAATATTTCTGTCAAAAGTACACCGGGGTAAAATTATGTAGGTATGTGTAACGTGTTATGGTTATGATTTTGCAATCAGGGAAAATATGAGCAATTCAGATATTTGAATATTTGTTAATGAAACAACTGGTTGCTACTTATCAAATCTATTAAATGACACTTTTATGTCATGATAAATTAATATATCAAGTTGATTTTATTTTATATGTTGTAAAAAACTTCCAAAAACAAATTGTTTTGCACTTTTTCAGTTAAACATTATGAATGTACAAGTATACATTTTAGATAAGATCATATTTTTTGCTTATTCATAATTTTAATACTTGTTTTAAAGTTTTTAATACATATGAGTAGACTTTGTAATACAAATCAGTACTTAACTATTATAAATACATTTTGATAATGTTTTAAATCTTTGATTAAGTTAAAAGTCAATTACGAATTAGTGACTAGACAGTAGACAGTAAATAATTTTATACTACTTGTTTAATGAAGTGAAAATTAATTTGGTTTAAATTTACAATATTGTAGCTTATTTGTACATTCTAAATTAAATATAATTTCACATACTTACAAATATACATGTACCTATATTGAAATAAGACCTTATCCTAAGGATTTCTCCCTGTCTAAAGTAGAATGTCAAAGTCTGGTCAAAATCAATTCATTGATGATAAATCTAAAAGCCAGGTCTACACAGAGATGATAAAATTATATAATAATATTATAATTTGAGCACTATTACTGGAGTGTAAGGCTATTTGTTCTTCTAGTAATATAGGTACATACCTACTGTCATATACTGAATACTTTAGGGGTGAACCAATTTATAGTATTATAAAGAATTAATAAATTAATACAGAATAATATAATCATCACTGATCTATACAATATACAATAATACTGATACTTCTAAAGGGACTCGCTCGCAAAAGATTAGTTGACTTTATGATGTGTAATATATTTCCTAAGTGGACTAAGCGAAAGACAATCTAAAATCTGTAAATACCTACAATAAGCTTAAGGTTCCTTCTCAATTAAAAACCGTATGTGAGTCATGTCTGGGTTAAAAATATTTTAGAATTTAGGTAGGTTCGCTTGTGATGGAAAAATGGAATTTTTGTTTATTGTTTTACAATGTACGGACCTTAAACAATAATCATAATGTAGTATCTATAAGACTTAGTATTACACTTAGTGTGCTATTTGGTATTTCCGTTAGAATAAACCATGCTTATCATTTTAATTGTAATAATTGTATTATATTTTATTCAGTAAATATGCATATTGGTCATTGTTAATCATAGTCTTAAAGAAATGTTAAAAGCACATTGATACCTATTTAATTTTATTGATGTTAAACCTATTTCTACTGTTGTAATTTCTTTGAACTAAAATGTGAATTTAGTTCGATAGATCAAGCCGCCGTCGATGCCAAATGAAGGATATATTATCATGGAATCTTTTGTCAAGCAGGGCACAACTGATTAGGTATATAATTTACTCAGGGTAATACAAAAATTCTATATGATAACCGATAGGCACAAAATTCGGACAAATAGGTAATAAAAAAATATAAGGAATCATAGACAATAAATAATAATATGTACGTATACAAAAATATAGATATATAGGTGCAAATAACGTTGTATACCTCTCACCGAATCCTCTGGGCGGTTACCGGGAGTATACAATCATAAATATAATAATAATAAAAACAACGTCGCAAAATGTTGACGGCAATGTTGATGATCATTATATGGCTACAATAATAATAATAATATGTAAAAAACCTAACAGAATATCGGCCACGGTGGTTTTCAAATGTATATAAAAATGTACCTACCCTAATAGGTATATGGGTGGATAGACCTACCGGGAAACTGGGCATTTTACGGTGGGCCCCCCTTTCGTATTTCGGCGATAGAACCCTTTAATATTTTGCAATTATAATAAAAATTTGAAATATAAAATAAATAATAAATATATAATATTATCTTATAATATGATAAAAGAACTATTTCAAACTTGAAATTTTATTTTAAGATTTTATACGCTAGGTAACGCGAGTTTTATGTAAATTTATATATATTTTTTGTACAAATGAAACTCCTGATGATATAATAATAAATGATTTGGTGTTCATTAAATATTCACCTATCACTTTGGTAGACGTCGAAAAGAGTTTTTCTATCAAAAAAAAATTACTAGTGGATAAGGTCGTTTTTATTCTAAAATCTTAAACAATCTCAGGTGGTTCAGTGTATAACAGTTCAGAGTGTACAGGTAAATTAATATATGATCCAGATCTATCAAAATAGTTTTAAAAAATGTATGAGGAAGTAATTGTTTTATCAGATTAAAAGAAATTGGAGTTGAAGTTTGGACTATGGAAAATTTATTTTAATCATTTCTTTCAATTTAGGTAATTAATTTAATAAAATTTATTATTTATTAAAAATAAAAACAATTTACCTGCATTTTTTTAGTGCATTATTTAGAATTTTAGGGCATTAAAGTATTTTTTAGGGTTTTATAGGGAATTAAATTCCTAGATTTAATTATATCTATTACTATTCTGTGGTCTTTTACACAAAATTCTTATCAGCTATCGGCTATTGGTTTGGTTAAGGAAGTGGTCACGGCTGGTGACTGGAAAGGTGGGTAACAACTCACAAATATGTTGTTATGGATACATTTTTTTTTCACGTGGGGGCCCCTTTTTAAAATTTCCCAGTAAGCCAAAAATGGCCTATCCACCCATGACTTAATGTAAACCTAACTCGGTGTGCTCCAATGTCGCCCGCAGGCGTAACGATAAATTCGCTACTCCTCCATGCTGCTCTGCGTCTATCCGTGAGACGGGTCAGGGGAAAGTGAAAGAAAATATAATAATATATCAAACGGTATTCTATATACGGGAGATTTCGTGTGTGGCCGTATTTTAAAGATGTTAGTGGGGGGCGTTTATGCAGTTATATGCTGCATCAGTCGCTCAGGCAAATGCTGTTGTCGATCGGCGGACTTGGACCCATGTGACAAAAGTGGCCACGGCACGCACACGCGATCGTAGGTGGTCACTTATCTGTTTCTATGTATATATTTATCAGGTCATTCACCTTGTGTTGTCACAAATTAATATCTCTGATAAACACAAGTATTATGAAAACATATATAAAAGTTAGAATAGAAACTATAAAAACCAAATTAATACCAGTAAGTATATGACTGAGGCAAAGACACCCGTTCTCAAATCTTATAATAAAAGTTATAAGAAAAATGGAAATGGGTTAGCATAAAGATAAATTGGAAAATCCGATATAAAGTGAGCGAAAATTTTAAGATCTCTAAAGAATTTTTATGTATTCGTTCATCATTTACAATAGGATAGTTTATTATATTATAGTATACATAATTTAATACTTAAAGACAAACAATAATAAAATAATTTTTAAATAAATAATAGCCAATAGGTGCTAGCCACTAGGTAGTCATTACTCATTACTAAAGAGCCCGATTAAATTCTAAATAAATAAATAAATAAATAATGTACCTACCTACACACTACACAACCTTCGAAAAAATGCACAAGTTAAAATAATATTTAAAAAAAACTTTAAAACCAATTGGAAATTATAATAACAAAAAACTAACACGTTATGAATATGTATAAATAGCTTATTTAATTATAATAAAGATTAGGATGATAATATGTTATCTATGATATGTATAATGCATTTATTTATAACAAATACAAATCATATTATGTAACAATCCATCCTAAACTGGTTAGGTGTACTTATTTTACTGGTCAGAATGATAGTGTTAGTAGTTTTAAATCTTCGGATGACGCTGTCCATTTTGTAAATAATATTCATAAATCAACCTCTTATTCCATAGTATACACAAGACAGAGAGGTAGGTATATTTGTTTAAATATTATGAATGCTATATAAGATAGATTTTTAAATATTGAAGTCTGTTAAACCCATTGATTCATTAAAACACCTCAATAAATAAAATAAATAAATAAATAAATTTCCTATTTATTACTATATGTCTTGCTAGTTGCTACTATAATTTAATATGTAACTCTTATGTACAAAGTTTTATATATGTTTTCATATGAATTAGGTTGTCATGAGAATGAAAGTATGTTGTGTATGTAATATATATTTTTAATATTATTTGTTTAATTCATTAATAGTTAGTACTAATAATTCTATTATACGTTGGTAGGTATACAAACAATTTTCGTTGAAAATATCATGAAAGTTATGATAATTTTACTACTGTTAATTAAAAAAGCATTATTTGAACTTAATTCAACTAACAACATCAACAAAAGACTTGTAGCTAATGGTACTGAATATGATACTTCCAAATATCCTTACGTATTGTATATAAGAACATTTTGCGATAAAAACATGCGACGCTACGCAACTTGCACCGGCTCACTGATTCATAAGTTGTATGTTTTGACCGCTGCTCACTGTGTTCATGGTGAAGACAAAAGTCTTATACGAGTAAATCTATATTTATGAATTATTTCCAATGTAATTGATTATATATTGTATCAGTCATAAAAAAAAGTTTTAAATATGTGGCAACTAATATTTCAATGTATTAGGTTTATCTAGGATCAATTATAAATAATAATGATTATCGAGAAGTTATTGAACTTCACGTAAATAAAGACTATGACCCAGAATCAAAGGTTATACAAGGAGACGTTAGTCTGCTAAAAGTAAGCAAAATTTTCTTCTCGTCGAACTTGGAAAATTGATTATAATTTTTACTTGGCCATTCATATAAGTACCTCATTTATTATTATAATATGTTTGCTCACTTTTACAAAATTTCTTTTAAAGCTTTGAAAATTGATCATTGATGGTCGAATAAATTCGCTTGTCCCTTTTAACGAATTTAATTTTAGAATCATGGCTTTTAATTCACTTAGCATTTTTCCTTTAATTTTACTTTTTGTTCTGTGAATAATTTAAAATCACTTCTTATTTTATGAATGATGAGTATAGCGAACGAGGATCCGTTGTTTCTTCGAGGGACTAAACCAGTTATCTTTTATGAATTGTTTATTATTACCTATATTGATGTTTATATAATAAATTTATACTGTTATGTACTTAAGCTTTAAGTATAATATTTAAATTTGTGTAGGTTTCGTCTCGTTTTATAATAATAAATATTATATTAGAAATTAATTCTATTACTTTTATAAGCAGTGGCTTATAATTTGTTTCTTAATACAAAGCTTTATTAAAATAGCTCAATAACATTGACTCATTAGTGTGTACATTACAGTATTTATATTAATTTAACATGTAAACCTTGCATCTTCCCAAGCCCGGATTAAGGGGGGTCAGAGGGGGCCATGGCCACGGGCCCACAACGGATATTAAACAATAGTAGGCTTCTGTAGAATAGTACCTACCTACGTTTTTTTTTATTAAATCAGAAATATTTGGATATATTAATGATAGTATATTTTATAAATCAAAAGAAACATGTAGAATGGTATATTATAATATAAATGGTTTATATAAGATAAAATACAAACATTTTGAATGATATAAACTTATATCATTATTATTATTATAATACATTAACGTTTAATATAAGCTATGCCATACCTATTGCAAATTGTTCGGCTGAAAGAACATCTCCATATTAGCTAGTATAAAAAACAAGTATAGAACTAACAGTTCTCAAGAAAATTTAAATAGTTTTATGGTTTTGTGTACACAGTGATTTTTTGGAGGTAATTAATACCCAGGATATAATTAAAATTTGTTTCCCAAAAATTAAGAAAAAATTATTTATATAAATAACATTTTTATTTCTGTATTTAAAAAAAGTAAGAAATAATTTTATAAATATAATTTTTTTTTGTCTGAAATACATATTTTTATTTTTGGGTCACCAAAATTTTTATTATGGTTATGGGCCCCTAAAATTGTTTGCCTCCGGGCTCAAAATGATCTTAATCTGGGCTTGCATCTTTCGATAATTTTTGTTTACACTATCACACTAATTCTCGAATGCTTTATTTGAAGTAATAGATTTATTATTATAAGTATCTGTTAAGGAGAGTGTTGTATTTTAAAAAAAATGTATTTATTAATTTATCTGTTATGTTATTATACTAATAATGAAATAATTTCCTATTATAAATTTATTATACCGTAATAGTCGTAACTCGTAATACATATAAAATCATTATTATAATATTTTTATATAGTTAAAAAGCGCATTTCCAAACTCGAAACCTGTAAAAATTGGCGGAAATCCTAAAGATTTTTCCAATAACAAAGCCTTGATCTGTACAAGTATTGGATTTGGTAATATGAATAAAGATAATATAGAGGGCAGTAAAGGATATATGATAGATACTAATGTTAGATATGGTAAAACTGCATGTAAATTACACGATAGGTAGTTATTAAACACAAATATTTCAGTTAATATTTTTTATAAAATATATGATTTGTTGATATAGTGCTCAAATAATGTGGTCATGGGAACAATATTTGTGTTCAGAACCGACCACACCAGGTTATATGAAAATGACATGTCCAGGAGACAGTGGTGGTCCAATGATTTGCAATAACTTGCTTTATGGAGTATGTAGTTTTTTTTTTAACTACAATTATGATGATAATGAATGTGGTGTGCCTAACATGCAGACTGTGCATGTGTTCATACATTATTATAAAAAATGGATATATGATAAAATGAAAGGAAACAAAGACGAAAATGAGAAAAAGAAGGAAGATGAAGATAAAGATGAGAAAAAGGAAGAAGATAAAGAGAAAAAAAAGAAAGAGAAAAAGAAAAAACGGAAGAAGAAAAGTTCCGGGAATTCGATTCAGCCAAATCATATATTCCAGAAAGTTTTAACAATATTACTTTATTGTGTGTTGATTAAAATTTGAAATTATAAAAATTATAAAATATATATTTCAATACGGTTAATCGTATTAGATTAAGTATTGATTGCATGTGTCTGATAAAGGTTGAAGAGCACTCAAGAACTGAATTTATTCTTTTGTATATTTAATTCTTAGATAATAGTATTATATTAAACAACAAATTTAATTTAATAAAAAATTAATTAACCTACCGCGTTACTAAATGTGAAATAAATTACTTGAATAGCTATTATTTTTCAGTAGTAGGGAAGTGGAGTATAAAAACCTTGCTTTTTTTTTTGAACGCATTTATATACATTAGTACAATAATAAATAAAATATAAAAATTACCATTATATTTTGACAACATTTTTGTTCAAAGTAGAAAAATAAAGTTCCATATTTTATAATTATATATGATATTAGATTCTGAACGAAGTGATAAATGTATTGATTTTACAATGATGTGTGTATGTGTACAGCACAACTTGTCGAAATAATGCTTCAATTTCAAATTTGGAGGGTGGTTTCAGATGGAGAAGTGAATATCCTTGGTGCATTATAGAGGTCAAAAGCTCCAACAGTATTCAAAAAAGTGACGGAAAAATGGGATTTTTTTCATAAAATCAGTTTACGACCAAATCAATTTTTTTATATGGTTGTAAACTTGTAACTCAACAACTAATCTCTGTAAATACTTGAAATTTTCACCAAATGTTTATTTTAAAGTTATCTATACACGGTTAAAATTTTAAAATATTTTGGTTTGTTTGGTTTAAAATATTTATAGACAACTGAAATTTTCGAATTTCCTGAGTATTTTTTTTTGAAGTGTCGATAAAAACAATTTGGGTGCCTAAAAACTTAAAAATTTAATACAAGATTTCTAATTAGTCGTTCTTATCGCAGTAAAAATTGTTGGTCACAATATTTTTTTATAAGCGTTTTAACTTTGCATTTTTATGAAATATGTCAAAACCGCATAAATGTACAAGTTATTTTGTAGTTGAAAATGCGTAACATTTTTGTATTTATATCTAAGGTTAAAAAGCTCAACACTAATTTTTCCATAAGTTTTCCTTCAAATAGCTGTAGAGAAAACTCGAAACGTCATTATAGGAGAAATGTTATGAGTGTTTGAATTTTAAATTTTTATGAAATCTCGTATACCTAACGATAATGAATTATCCACAAACAATTTTAAGTATTTATTATTATTCAAAAAGTATAAGTCGTAGATATATAAAAAGTTCTTCAGTTATTTAGATTGGAATTTTGTTTACATGATTTAGTTTTCAAAATATTTCGCTGTTTTTAATGCTATTTATAGGAATTTTAAAAATTCGTTTTTGTTTAGTTTTTTCTTTATAAATGTCGATAAACATTTTTTGGCTGAGTCAAAATACTTGAAAATTTAATAGAAAATTTCTCATAAGTTAGTCTTATAATGATTCAAAATTTATAAGAATACATAGGCACATTTTTTTTTATTATTGTTTGAAGTTCAAATATTGACGAAAATTCGTCAAAATCATGTATATTTACAAATTATTTTGTAGTTAACATTTATAAAAAATGTTGTGTAAGTAGCTAAGAGTTGAAAATTTCATTCAAGATTCTCCATAAGTGTGGCTTACTCTTACAATAATTATAATTTTATATATTATTACATATTTTTAATAGTTACTGTAAAATGTATATGTAATTTACTAGGCTCTATAGTACCTATATTACATCAATTTTATATTTTTGTAAAACTATTTAAAACGCTTTTACTTAGTAGTTATAGTATTAACCAGTACATTTTAATAGTTTAAAAACCACTCATTAACATTTTGGTTTAGGTTTAAAATTTACCAACAAAATTATCTGCAGCTTAACATTTACAGTGAAAATATTTTTATCACTTCAAAAAATTATGAAAAACGAAATAACTGATAATATGATTTTAAAATAATATTCAAAAATAGGAACTCGAATCAACTCATTATAAATGGAAAAAATGATGGTAAACATGCTTGGTGAATCACTCTGTACTCGTATGTTATGCACATTATAATTACTATATTATATATTTGTAGTTTGTACATATAATATTGTATACATTCATTGCATACTTATTTACATAGTACGTCGTAATTCGTAAATACGCACTATAAGTAGGTACATGTTCACACTACAATACTACATATTATATACTACCTAAGGTATAGGTTTATTAATCACAGTGTCAAAACCTCGTGCCGTTCAGAACGGTTTTTGTAAACGATGTTAGCTATAATATTGTTGCGGGTAACTCGAATTATTGTTTTCACATTCGGCGTTACTAGCATACTAGCTTGTTGTTATTATTTATTACTATTATTAACCTATTCAAATTTCAAACAATATAGCATTACTCAATACTCATGTAGTTATGTGCATTGTACATGCCCGGCATTTACGACGACGGACGAAATTGTGTCTGTATTGGCGACGACTGCCGATTGTCTTCTAAAAGCCTAAAATGGCTATTTTTGTAAGCATAGTAATTAGAAACGTATTGTACTTTCAATAGCCAAGGTAGTATGGTTGTGTAAATCATTATAATATCGTACAATATATATCTATATAGAGTCCAATTATTCTTGGTATATAATATATATTGTGCTTAACGGTTGAGTATACATAACTTTTGTATTGGTGGAGGGGGGTTCAGACCTGTAGAAAAATAACTAATCTATTCTATGTGCCTACTAAAAATTTAATTATTATTTCTGTAAAATCACTAAGCTATATTACAATTTATCATAAACTTAAAAGAATAAAACAGAACACAATACATATTATGTTATGTAACAAAACTTAACAAAACAAATTTATACGATAACGTGTTTTTCATTATGCATTTATTAAGATATAAACATCTTATATTATCGAAAATTAAAGACAACTTTAAAAGTTCTAGTCAGCCTCATAGCGTAGGGTTGTAAAATGAAAAAGAACACAAGTATTAGTCAATTAAACTAAAGTTTTACAATATTGAAAATAATCGTTTGAAGTTGATTTTAATTATATGTTACCTACTTTTTCAAATTTCGATTTATTTAGTAATATATTTAAAAAGTCATATTATAATTGAATCACAAACATATTTAAAATGTTTTGTACAGAATAATAATAATTATTATGTGATCACTTTTGCTATGAGAAACTCCAATTAATATTTTTAAACATGTAAATAAATTGAATTCATCTTATTCAATAAATTTATTAAAGTACGAAGTTGGGTGACAACAAATCCGATTTTATTGATTATTGGATGAAAAATACCAATAATATCAGATATAATATAAATGAGAAAATCGAGAATGATCGTAATCGGATTAGTTAGGTACTTATATTAAAATGAATGATATGGAACACGTAATATTACTATCATTTATTTATATTTATTTTAAATTTTAGATTAAGTGTTTTTATTAGGTGTGATAAAATATCCTTACCAAAAATAGAAAAATCAATTAAGTAAGTATTTACACAATTTTTGATTTATTATACTTTTTCTTCTTCTTCTTCTTTTTGGCTTTATGACTTTCCAGCGAATCAAAAATCTTCTCCGCCGCTGTCAAAATTTTTCATCTTTCCCTATTTGAATAGTTTTCCTTCAATCTTAAATAATATTTCAATTCTAATTTAAATAATCCACTTATTTATTAAAGAATAACATGTTTAAAATGTTGTAGGTTAAGAGGAGTAAGTATACTTGTTGAATCACTCAGTATAAAAATTTTTTTTTTAACAATGTTATGATTATAGTATTATTTCTTAAATTAAATATTATTCAATCGTTAGAACGCTAGAAAGTATTTTGAAGTGATTATGTTTTTATTTTTAGTTGTACTTTTTTTTACCTTCACAAGATATTAAAATATTATAATTTTAACACTATATATATTTCATAAAATATAATCCATTGGTCAGGTCGTATCCCTTGCGGCGTGAGGAGCAATAAGTAATATTACGGTCGCGTGAATACGGCGTGACCCTACAAACAAGAGGTCAAACTATATGAAGCTTATGCTATCTTATTGTGTATCATGGAGTATAATATATTTACTGTATATGAAATGTAGATTATTCACAGGATACCAGTGATAATCTATAATATGTAATCATCTACAAGAAATTAACACAATCCACATACTTTTGTTTTGGTCCAATAATTTACAACCAACTACCTATCGTAAGAAATTAAATAGGTAAGGTAGTAATTAATTTAAAATTCTTAAAAAAAATTACACTTTGGCTACTGTCTACTACAAGAACAAATTATAGTTATACAATAGGAGTACACTGTACAACATTACTGAATTACTATACTTAATAAATATTACGATTTTTAATTTAAATTAAATTAATATTAAATTAAGTTAATTTAATTAATAATTAATAGTTGTACTACTTTATATTTATACTGTATTCTTTTACTGCGTTTATTATATTATATTATTATCGTACATAATGAATAATATTTTAGTTGTATGAGAAAAAAATGATTTGTATTAATTGCACCTACTATCATTACATATTACATTTATATTTTAAAATGTGAGATTATGGACCTTATACGAACACGTTTAGAAGACCCTTTATCTTTATAAAGATCAAAAAATATATATATTCAAATTTAGTTTTATGGAACATGTTATAAAGGAATACAAAATGAATAGGTTAATAATTTTTTTTTTTTTGTATCTAAATCCGCGAGGTCCGGGTGGCCCCCACTTATCTAAATGTATTCCGTGTTTATACGCTATACGGTCTTATAATGGTATTATAATATTGTACTATATAGTGGACTTATTTATTGGTACAATATAGTATACCTTTAGTATATCAAACTATTACACGTAAAACTGTTTTAAAATAATATAAAAAAGTACGACCATAAACTATAATATTCGGGTCGAACGTGTTTCCCCGAGGCTCTCGTATACATATATACATATACGTTATAATATTGCTATCGCGAACACATTCAGTTGTGTGTCGACTTGGTTATTTTGAATAACATTTTAAAAACGTTTACTATATCGTTCCGGTTATCAGAAAAACGATGACTTCTATCGGTGATGGTCACGCAAGGATGGTGATCCTCGATCAATAAGCGTGTAGCGTTAATACGTGGGATCTATCAGGATTGACTTGATGATTTTGTATTTTTGGTTTTAAGAGGACGTCATACTTACACGTCATGTTGTCTCCGTCTCACACACTTACGACAGTGTAAACTTTGGTTCTCCAGTTTCAATAGCGCGCTTTTAGTTTTGATATTAGGTACAATAAATTGACCTACTATCAAACTTTTTGGTATAAGAACATTGTCCGTGTTCTTTCTTTGGTTTATTATGCATTTTATGTAAAATATTTTAAAATACTCATAATTCACTTAAAAATTAAAATATCGTAAAAAACTAATGAGAAAATACAGAAAACGTTCTTACCTTAAACTTTGATAGAAGGCCAATTC
>VUJU01002611.1:3516-35040 GCA_009835225.1 Aphis craccivora
AATTTTTTTTAATTAGCATTTGAAGTTCAAATATTGACAAAAATTCGTCAAAACCATGAATATTTGCAAATTATTTTGTAGGTATAATTCATAAAAATTGTTGTATAAGTAGCTTAGAGTTGACAATTTAATACAACATTTTTCATAAGTTTAGCTTACAATAATTATAAAACAACTTAAATTTTGATGTATTCAGGTCATTAAAACATAAACCACCTTTTTTACCAACCACTGGAAATTATATCCTAGGCTGACAAATCATCTCCGTTCAGAATCGTTTTTCGTATACAATGATACCTATCATTGGATTCAAATTTAACACACCTATAACATATAATAATGATCCATACGGCACCTAATGTACAGCAGAGTGGTACCCACTTACCCACTTTTTATATCTTTAGATTTAATATGTAATATTCAAAGAAGTGTTACAATTAACTAACCCTTTTTTCTATTTTTGGATCATTTTCTTTAGGTAAACTATGATACACATGCCGTGATATGTACTCCATATGAGGGCTAAATTGTAATTCTTGCTGATTACCACTAGTTTCTAATTCATTTAATCCTTGATCAGGAGAATCATTTTTCTCTTTAGCTTCTTCAATCAAATCAGAGAGAATTAACACAAACACGTTACCTGTGAATAAATTAAAAATCTCATCTAATAATTAATCATTTATATATAATATTTATTAAATTAATTAACTTATAAGATAATATTTAAATTAAATATATTTACTAACCCGTGAGATGAATATATTGATTGTGATATGATTCATTTCCATTAGTCTTTGAATTACATATTACAAACCCAAATCGGTAAAGTATAACTTCTTGGAATAATAATAATCTCCGAAGCCATGAATCCTCAGGGTATTCTGTATAAACATATATACATAATACATACGAATATGATGATAACAATTAAGAAATTGGTTTTTATTTTAATAAAAATTTGTACTGAGTAATGACATTAAAAAACTTTGTTTTTTAAAGTAAATTATAAGTTTGTACTATGTATAAAAAGCTAGCATATTATATAACAAAGTATAAATTAATGATTTTTGTGTACAGGCAATAATTTGAATTTGATAATAGACTCATTTTCATATTCAAAATTTAGATTGACTATAATTTAAGTACTGTGAAATTTTTAAGATATTACCAATTTTATTCTTCAATAGAATTTTACAAAGAAATATGTTTAGGTTTAATTATATGAATTAGTAACTTTTTTAATTTAACTGTGAAGAATTGTTGTTAAGATTGGTCAAGTAAAGTTACATTGGTAAACTTTTTTTTAGAATGAAATATTTTACTTTTCTAAATTCAAATAAACTAAGTATAATTTTTTTTATATCTTAAATTGTTTCTTTCAAACCATTTGATAATTAAACTAATGAAAATGAGTATTAAAATTATTTTAAGTTTTAACTAAATTCAAAAAAAAATATTTTAAAGAGATACATTTTTTTAACTAAAATATTATACAATACATTCATTACCATGAAATAAACTATTGTTTTCTTCTGTCAGAAGACATTCTAAATTGAGAGGTACAAATACTGGTCCACGCAGAGGATCAGATTTTAAAGTATAGGGCAAAGCAAATGGGTCAGCAGGTAATGGTATTAACTGAAATCCACCAGTTTGTGCTTTACGTGCCCAATTATAAACCTGATAAATTAACAAAAAAAAAAAAAAATCGTAAAATTAATAAAAAATAAAAATTGTATTTATTATTTATACCAAATCAGCTACAACTGAACCAGATGCTGCTACCCAACGGGCTATAATTTCATACGCCTGATCACAACGGTAAAGTGATTGATATCTGGCATGCCCCCATTCTACACGATCACTTTTACTATTAACATCCATTTCTAAATGAGCTTCTTTGTACCACGGTACTGTTTTATAATAAAAAAAAAAACAAAGTAGTACAAAATATATACAAAATGCTTTAAATGATAAACATTTTTTTATAAAAATTACTTGGCATAATTTTTCACAATTAAGTAGGTGAATGAATAAAATAATAATTTTTATAAATGATCTAATCTTAACTGAACAAACACAATGTATTTAGTATATTTAGAATAATTTCTAAGTACATTTTAACAAAGTGACAGTAGCTAATAATATATCTAAGGTGAGTTGCATGGTTATAATATATCACTCAAAAAAATACATCCCGTGTGGAAAAATACTATACGTAAATTTCTTTGATGGATAAAAATAATGTAGGTTGTTTCTACACAAATATTAGAATTATTTGATTCAATTAATGAATAACAATACAAATTCATATAACTAAAAATTAAAAATTGTTATTCTTAACATTAAACTTATAAATAATTTACAATTAAGTAATTTAAAACAATAATAATAAAAAAAAATTATATTTTATGTATTGAAATGTTAAACTGATACAAATATTTAAAAATATAATAATATTTATTTACACAATTATTATATTTTATATTCATACCAATGTTGTGTCTTGTAGAAACTTACACATTTCCTCTATAGGAATTAACATCGGTACTCAGTAGTATTTTACCTAATATACTTTTGTATAGAAATTATTTTCCATTTATTATGACTGGAATTTGTTAGGATAAGTAAAGTAAATGAAAATTAGTGTAACTACATAACTAACTGTTTTACACATTTTAAAATTATGAAAATACAATTGTACATCAAATTAATTTTAAAACAGAAATATGTTTTTATAGTGAAAAATTTTCAACTGTCTCTTTTCATTCTGTAAAAACCATAAGGTTCCATGATATCTTTTCTAGAATTTAATCAAGGAGCTATTTGAATTTGTTAGATATACAAAAGTAAAAAAGTTTAAAAAATAGAAATAGCGTTTAGTCATATCTGATTTTTAAATTTATACTTCAAAAACGTTTTTATTAAGTTCTAGAAAATATATCGGCCACTTTTAAGGTTTTCAAAGAATTGCAATCGATGCTACCAGTCTCATAAGTCATAATATTTGTCCCAACAAAAGGTTTAAAAATTATATTTAAAAATTGTTAAATTTAAAATGAATTATTATTATTAAAAATTATTTATAAGTTTTCTTTAGAAGTTATATAGTTAAGGTTACAAAATTTTTCATTCTTTTGATATAAAATAACTAACCTTCGCGCTTATTTCCATGTTGTAATGACTCTGGAAGTGACAAATTATCCATTAAAAAGTCTATATTTTTTGGGTATTCAATGGGTTGTTTAACTTCCACTTCAACCCATTCATTTTCAAACGCTTGAAAATCATGTGTAGGGAAAGAAGCTAAATGTGGAAAATGATTAATTAAAATGAAGATAAGTATTAAATTATAATATTATTATTTACGTTGACCAGTAGGTGATTCACATGAAGGAAAATAATACAAATAAAACCCATCAATGAAAGGATGAGAAAAATCTCCAGATGCATGGCAAATTAATCCTTCGCTTAAAATGTCCTAGTAATAAATTAAACAAATATTATTATTAAATTTAAATTATTGATTTAAAAAGTACTTTATAACACTATTAACCTGTAAACGTTCAACAGCTTCATCTCTGTTATTTATTGTCTTTAAATTATTCATAAGCCATGTGATTGCATCATTACTGACAAATGTATTTTGTGGTAAACCCATATGTCTATTAACAAAACCAACACCAACTTGTGTATTACACAAATGTTCTACTAGATCGACGTTGGAAATATTTTCTTTCAACAATTCAGAGTTAATTAAATTGATTGGGCTGATAAAATAAAATATAAATACAAATTAAAAATATACATTATTATTTATTAATTAAATAATTACAAATATAAGTTTTTACCTCTCAATATCATCAATAATTTCATCTTGAACAGGATTTTCAGGAAACAGAGAAACAATTGCTTTATCATAAACATTAGAACCTGACCTAAATATATATACATAATAAAATACAAACATAATATTATGGTACCTGAATGATATTTAAAAATGTATTTACAAATAGTAATAATATTAGTGAACAAACCTCGGACGTGGTTTATCCAATGGACGTATAGAGTTGACACGATCTCTATAAGGTGATGTATCGCTTGAACTCTAAAATATAAATAATAGGTATTCTTTTGAAAATGTCCTATTAAAAACTTAAATAATATTTTTAAAACTAACCTTTAGGCTAAGTGTAGTTGATCTTTTAATACGATTTATCCAAGTTTCAATAAATTTGACAAATTTATTTGTAAAACAAACTTGTTCTTCCATTGTTGGTATTTTGTAAATATCGCAGTAAAATTTATCATCTAAATGACTCATAATAGTTTTTGTAGCATCTTGACGAAAAGGGAGAAGATACATACGAAATCTCCAATATTTCAATTTCTAAAAAGAAAAAATCATACCTAATTAGTAATTAGATCTATTTTTAAAAATTAATGAATTATTTTTATTACAATACTATAAATCTTGCAAATGTATACACTATACAAGTAATTAAGAAGAAGCTTGAAGTTTTACAATGAGCTAATGTTTAGAATATTTTATAATTTTAATATAGTAGTATTATTTTTTTTTTAACTTAACCTCATGTAAATCATAATCCATATCCCCACGAGCACATAAATAATGATCCATGTAGTTCCAATTATAATTTTCTAATTTTTCAGTAATAAATGATATCCATGATATTCCATAAGTTGAATGGTCTGGAGCTTGAAAACGATAGCGATATTGTATTTCAAATGTCGCGTATGGAAATCTAAACATAAAAAATATGGGCATATAAATAATTATGGAAGTACAAGTATACCACAATTAATAATAAAGACATAATTATGCTGTAATGGGAAATTCACAAACTAAAGACAATTCACTATTTTTAAACATCATATCTTAGAAAATTCTGCATTATCTATATTTTTTTTCAACTAAATTTGTCTGAAATTAATGCATTAAGATTAATATAACATTAGAAAGTATAAACACTTTTAAATTTAATAAAAATAATAATAATAAAAAAAAAAAGACTTACATTTTATCAAACTATTATTTTTTTTAGTATTATATAAAATGCACACAAAAAGAATATCATATTGTAATTTACCTTGGTCTATATCGTGTCACTTGAATTTCTGAACCAAACAAAGTAACAGTATGAACTATTCTTCCAATGCTAAGCCGCATTTCAATAAATCGTTCATCATGAGCAGTTGATCTTATGACAATACTATTTATTTTCTTTTTATGTTCTGGATTTTCGTCTTTACTTACAACCAATTGGAAACCCTATTAAATACAAATATGCATTTTATAATTTGTAAAACGTAAGTAACTATGTACTCTGCTGTTAGATGTCAAATGGGTTTATGTAATGGAAGTGTTAAATTAGAATTCAATAATATACCATTCACTGTAGTATACAAAAACCGTTATTGAACAGGAATGGTGTTAGTCTTTATCTCTAAAGTATATTTCATGATATGGTTTTTGGTAAAGCTATTTAAGTCATTTATTTTACTTTTGTACTATGGTAGATTGATTTAATTTTTTTGTTGAAAAAATTGCATTTATTATATTATTATTATTAATATATTAACTTTTAAGTTAGTATCACTTCATTACAGTTAAACATAATGAATAGGTTCATATCAAATAAATAGATCACATCTTAATACTAATCTAAATATTTTCAAAATTTCAGTATGTATAGTAAAGTTTAAAATACACGTAAAAGTTTTATGTCCTCACGAATTATGTTGTTTAATTATAACACCATAATTATTAATACTGCTATTCATCATTAAAATATTAAGCAATTCCATACGAATTTAAACTACTAGATGCTATATAAAAATTATTATATGTGTATATTTTTAAGATTTCTAAGTTCCAGTATGAACTGTTTATGAAGAACATTGTATTACATTTTCATACCTTAGCTATAATATAATATATTAGATTCTGAACGGAGCGATGAATGTATTGATTTTACAATGTTGTTTTTTTTTTTTTTTTGGGTCTGTGTACACGAGAAAGTGTCGAAATAATGCTTCAATTTCAAACTTTGGGGGTGGTTTCCGATAGCAAAATGAATCTAGTTGGTACATTGGAGAGGTCAAAGTAAACATTTTACAAAAATTTTCAAAAGCGCCGGGAAAAACCAAAAAAAAAATTAAAGGAATTTTTACGCAAAACCAGTTTTTATATGGTTGTAATTCAAAAACTAATAACTGTAAATACTTGAAATTTTCACCAAATGTTTATGTCAGTGTTATCTGGTATACAGTTAAATTTTCAAAATCTTTTGACTTTTTTGAGTTATTTATAGACCAATGAAATTTTTTTGAGAATTTTTTTTTAAAGTGACGATAAGAAAATTTTGAAAATTTAATACAAGGTTTCTTATGAGTTGTTCTTGTAGCTAAAAAAAATTAAAAATCGTTTAATTTTTTTTTATAAGCGTTTATAGTCTATCTGTCAAAAACGCGAAAATTTGCAAGTAATTTTGAAGTTGAAAAATCATAAAATATTTTGTGTTTATAACTAAGGATTAAAATACAACACTAAGTTTTCCTTCAAGTAGCTATAAAGAAAACTCGTAGCATCATTATAGGAAAAATTTTAAGTTCGTTTGAATTTTAAATTTTTAGGAAATATCGTAACGATAACGATTTATCCTCAAACGATTTTAAATATTTGTTATTATTTAAAAAGTATAAGTCGTAGATACTTGAACATTTTACCAGTTATTAAGACTAAAATTTTAGTCGTATTTAAGATACGCGTTTTCCTTACGTGATTTAAATTTCAAAATATTTTGACTTTTTTTGAACTATTTACAGATAACTGAAATTTTCAATTTTTCTAAAAAAAATTTTATTTGAAGTGTCGATAAAAGTTTTTTGGCCCAATCAAAATACTTGAAAATTTAATACAAAATTCCTCATAAGTTATTCTTATAGTGATTAAAAAATTATAAGAATACATAGGCACAATTTTTTTTTAATTAGCATTTGAAGTTCAAATATTGACAAAAATTCGTCAAAACCATGAATATTTGCAAATTATTTTGTAGGTATAATTCTTAAAAATTGTTGTATAAGTAGCTTAGAGTTGACAATGTAATACAATATTTTTCATAAGTTTAGCTTACAATAATTATAAAACAACTTAAATTTTGATGTATTCAGGTCATTAAAACATAAACCACCTTATTCACCAACCACTGGAAATTATATCCTAGGCTGACAAATCATCTCCGTTCAGAATCGTTTTTCGTATACAATGATACCTACATTGGATTCAAATTTAACACCTATAATAACCTATAATATATAATAATGATCCATATGGCACCTAATGTAAAGTAGAGCGGTATCCATTTACCCACTTTATTATTTTTTTTACTTGTAGTTGGTATATTTTATAAAAAAGTTGTTCACGTTATCTACGTTTCATTTAATGATAATAAATAAGTAAATATGATTTCAGTATTATTGGATTGATTTTATAGTTAGTTGTAATTATTTCAGTTTTGTGCGTGATGTTCTTATACAAATTAGTGAGTGCTATGAGTAGAGTGCGGGTTTCTATGCAATTGCATATTTTTTCCTTTTTCTTTTTTTGGATTTTTGTCAGTTATCTTCACAAATCATAACAATTTGAATCTAATTGTAAAATTTTATATGTATATTTTATAATATATTTTTACAAAATTCGAAATATATTGCATATTAAAACTACATTTTTTTATGTATTTAGTTTTTTTAAGTAATTAATTATTGTAAGTAACAAATTTGTGAATTTTAAATAAATAAAATTAAATATTTAATTCATAAAAATTCATAATTCATATTTTCAACTACAAAATTACTTGCAAATTTTTGCGATTTGACATATTTCGTAATAAAATTAAAAAAAAAAAATTGTGACCAACGATTTTCAATTTTTTTAACTACAATAAGAATAACTTATGAGAAACCTTGTATTAAATTTTTCAGTTTTTTTGAACACACAAAATTTTTTATTGAGATTTCAAAAAAAAAAAAAACACTTAGAAAAATCGAAAATTTAAGTTGTTTATAAATAACTCAAACAATTTTTATTTAAAAATTATACTTTGAAAAGTTAACTGTATAATGTATATAGATAACACTAACATAAACATTTTATGACAATTTCAAGTATTTATTAATAAATAAATTAATGAAATGAAATGGAATTTAAAATTTATAATTATAATATTTGAAATAATTAAATTAAAAGTATTTAATGCTATTAAAATTGGTCATGGACTTAAACTTAAAATACAATAAGATTGAATTATTTTTATCATTATACACTAGAATATAATGATGAAAGAATTGAAAATACACAACTTTGAATTAAAGCTATACATATAATTCAAAAATTATTATAAATATTTGAATTAAAATAATAGCAATTATTAATGAATTATAATTTAATAATGTTATTTAAAGATGGCCTGCAATTAAATTTGTAATTATTTGTTTTTGAGTTACACCATATAAAAAATTGATTTTTTTGAAAACTGTTTGAAAATTCTTACTTTTGACCTCTATAATGCATCAAGACCCATAAAGTTTGAAATTGAAACATTATTTCGACAAGTTATTTAGGTCATTAAAATATAAACCACTTTTTTTCACTACCCAATGTAAAATATAATATATTTTAGGTATATATTATCTTCTTAGCTGACAAGTCTCAGTCTGTCTCAGTTTATAATCATTTTTCGTGTACAATGATAGCTATCATTGGATTCAAATTTAATACATCTATTATAGTGACCTACTATAAACCAGAGCGTTACTCACTTGACCACCCTTCTTATTATTATTAAAACTTTTTATTTATACGACATTAAATCAATATACCAAACAGTGAAATTAAATAAATTGAATTTGATGTAACTATAATGTTTTATTTAACATTCAAATTTTAAATAAAATAACGTGTCCAGCCAGTGAAAAAATGTAAACCTGTAGTGATGGACCTTTTAAGTATTTTATTTATTCATTTTTGAATTTTAATCTATGATATTTTGTTTTTTTTTTTTACAATAAACTGTTATATTATTTATGATGATTGATGAGTTATAAGCTTTTACTTGAGATAAGCGTTGACATATCATTTGATAAAAAACTTCTAAAGCAGATAGTGGCTGACGGTAAACAGCTCTTTGCAAGGCAACTTCAGCATTTACATAATCGGGTAATAGGTTGTAATTTGAAAATAAATAATATGATTGAAGAGTCACTTCATCCGGAAAATAGTCAGTCGTTATTGGTAAACATGCAGGAAACACTAGTGATTTCCAATCAACACCTGTTAAAATATTAATAAATTTAAATATACTTTATGGAAGTTTACTTTGTTCAATTTTTAAGTAAGTCATAAATATGTCTTAAAAGTGTCGAAATTCATTAGAAGTTTAATACATTAACATTATTATACTCACATTATTTAATGAGGGTTTTTTTTTTTAATGGAAAGGTGGGAATAAAATATAAATAAAATACTATTTTTTAAATTTTGTAGGAACCTTATGTTGGAGAGAGCTTTATTTTTAATATTGTAACATTTTAAATTTATTTGCTGTTTTTATAGTAATTATTTGAAATTGTTTTTATTTTTTGAGAAAAAGGATTAACATATTTTACTAATGTTTATAACTAGGGCTGGGATTTTGATGCAAATGCATTTTTTTTCTAAAGTTTCAAAACGTTGCTCCATAAGTATAAAATGTATTTTGGGTGATGCTGATTAAATTTAATTAATTTTATTTTCCTTTTTTTGAAGATTTTAGGGCATTTTCTTAGTTTTTAGAGCATTTTTCACAATTTGTTCATAAAATAAACAAAAATTGTTGCGATTAACAGGATATTTTCGCAAACTGCCAACATGCGACGGTACAATTTATAAATTATATAGCACCACAATCGATTACCGTTGATAACAATTTTATCATAGCTAGAACAAGTTAAAATATTAAACAATTCCTTTTCTTTAATTATTATTTCATAATGAATGATTAAGAAAACAGAAATACAACAAAACAATTAAGTAACAACGTACAATAACAAAAAAAGTTTAAATTTTTTTATTAAGCCTTTATAAATATAAATGCATTTTTATACCTATTGAATTTTTTGAATTTTTAAAGTCATTTTTGCATTTTTTTAAGGGCATTAAAATCCCTGCCCTATTTATAACCATAAAATTATTTAAATTTAATATAGATTTAAAGGTTTTGGCGTAATTAGTAAACAGTAATATTTTTGAGTAATTTAATGATTCTTTGATATTGTTAATAAATAATAAGAACAATTAATAAGTGGTTAGTTGTCACATTGAAAGACTTTTAAAGTAACTACTATTCCATGGGAAACATATATTTTTTTGAAGTTAGTATACATAAAATCAGCTTGAGATCTTAAAAAAATTGGGAAAATTGATAAGAGGATATAATAATTAAATATTCGAAGGGTATTCCAATTATAATTAAAAATTAAAAAACTTATTAACTAATTAAATTTAAATATCTATTATCAAACTGTCAAAAGCCTCTACAATAAATTATTTAGTTGTATTAACTAATTAAATATAACTATGATTGATAATTTATAGCACAATTTTAATTTTCTAAATAATAAACTGTTTAGCTATGTTCAAATAAACAAATTTGAAGAAAAAATAATGATTAATTTAACTAAAATATATTAGATTTAGTATTAATATGACAGGGAAAGTATACACAATAAGAGATAAAATTTATCTAATAATAATATAATATTTAACTAAAAAATGTTTTATATAGTTCTAAATTTTAACTATGATTTAATTAAATATTTATTATTTATACTAACCTGGTGTACACATATTTGTCAATTCAAAGTCACTCGACCATTCACAAGGGCTTGTGATATTTTGTTTTTCTTCAATTCTATATTTTAGTAATTTTATTATGTTTAAGTTTACTATAAAATGAAAAAAAACAATTAATTACATTTAAATTACATTTAACAACAGTAACTAAAAACAAACGTTTTTTTTTTAATATTTGAATATTTTCCAGAATATTCTCCATTTCACATAAGCCCAGCTCTGTAAGTCCAGAAAATTCAAAATCGTCATAAAACTTTTTTGTATTTTTAATTTCTAAATAATAAAAATAATATTTATTAATTTAATAAATTTGATAATTTAGTTAATGATAGTTGGTTACTTTCTGGGAATGTATGACTCCACCTTCTTCGATTTGATGTCACCTTAACATGATATCGAGATTTATCAAATGGATTAATAAGACCTCTCACACGCACAAGTTTTAAATTGTTTTTGGCATCTTGTTTACTAGATTCATTTATAGCCAATTTATTATACTTTTTCAAGCTTTCATCAATGCTTCGACTTCTATTTCCTGATTGAACATTAGTAAAATAAATGATTTAAGGTAATTGACTCAATAAAAAAAATTAAGGTATGCTTACTGTTTAATTGTGGCAAATGTATGAATTCACTCTGGCTTTTGGGTGGAGGAGTGATGCTACGCTGTTTTAGAGGAGAAAGGCTACGGCTTAGAGCAATTGATTTATCAGAATTTACATCAAAGCTGCATGTACTAAATTTTTTTTTTCTCGATGCACTGATTCCATTTAATTTATTTAGTGAAATAATGTTATTGGTATTGCTAAAAATTAAGTATTTACTTATTAGTAAGAATAATTTTATATTGTTAGATATTTTTAATTACTAGTTAAAACTATTAAGTTATTTACTATCAAATATTATTACTAAATCATAAGAAATTAATAAATTTCAAATTCTATCTAAATAAGACTGTCATTATTTTAATGATTTTATTGTTTAAAATTAATCTCATTAATAGAGCTCAAATTCTTATGACTATTATGTGTTTTTAGTGCACATAATCAAAATTATATTTATATTTACTATCATTATAGCATATATTTTGTTTTCTAATAATTAGAAATTAATTTTTTTTTAATTTTATTATTATTATTTTGAACATTTACTAAAATTATTTAAAATAATATTATCATTAATTATTTAAGGGTATGACTATATGGATAATTATACAACATGCAAAATCATTTTTGAGAATTTATATTCAAGACATATTCACAGCTCAGCAGATTTAACCAATTAGTATATATGTACTATTATAGTATAATATATAATAAATATATTATAGTATAATGAGTTAACCTTTTTTGGTTATCCAAATACAACACATTTTTCACATCTTTTATATTTTAATATATTATAATATGTTTCATATATTTATTTATGCAACTTAATTGTATATGTCACTATGAATGTCGGCAATTGGTGAATTGACAATCACTGGTTAATGTTGTAAAGTGGAAAATGTTAGCATATTCCTTAAATTTGTGAAGTTAGTAAACATTCTCTAGTAAATATCAACATTCATATAACAATTATAACAATATTGGTGAACGTTAGTAATGTCAATATTATAATCTAATTTAGAAATTATGAAATAATTATAATACAGTATCTTAGGGGCAGTTGTACCATTTCCAATTTAAGTTAACCGTAGTTTAATAGGCTAAATTTGGCCGGTTAAAAATCTGTTATCAGCTGATTAACTCTTAATCACTAATTAATCGTAGACTGTACAACTAGGCCCACAGACATATAACACACACACACACACACACACACATATATATGTCTGTGACTAGGCCTTATACTATCTAGTGCAGTAGTACCTATGCAGTATAGGTAATGTACAAATTGATAATTTTGATAAAATTGTTTATTACCTTATCCACTACTCTTATTATAATATCTGGATAACCTCCATGTTATACTGTCTTGCTATCATTTAAGTATGATATTGTCATTCAACATATTTATACATTTTTATTTAAAAAAAAAAAAAAAAAATACAATTTTATTTGAGAGATTTTTTTTTTTTTAATGAAAACATGCGTGAAATATTTTGTAATTAATTTAATGATTTAGTATCTAAAAAAGATAATAATTATGAAATATAAATTTTTGATTTAATTAAACACATTCTTTCTTATTTTATAATATAAAATATATTCAACTATAGCTAGTAATAAATACTATAACATGTGTGAGTATTGGTTAGTGTCAACATTTCAACATTAACCAAAATTCTAATGTAAATGTCAACATTCATTAGAAAATGTCTATATATTATTTTAATTTTTCAACATTCATCAATTTATTAGATGTATGCAGACATTCATCAGGTGATTGTCAGCATTCACCAGTCACATATACAAATAATCAATACATTATTTTGAATTTAAAATAATATTTACCTTTTTTTTTTTAGATAAATTTGTGGTAGAATAATCAATAATCATATTTATTAAACTTAAAGTAATATAACTGCATATTTCGACTTTTTCAAATGTATATTGTATGGTCATTAAACATTTGAGTTATACTCATTTATATTTTTAAAGAAACGTATATTACCCGAACCTAGGCATACTAGTTTTATTTTTTTTGTCAAGTACACCATCATCATAGTTCATATAATCTTGTGCAGAGTTGGTGAACTTATTTCTCATAGAAGCTGATAAACTATTTGATGACACGACTCTTAAGCCCATTTTTGGACGATTCAATAGAATGTTGGAAAATTGGTTAGGTACTTTAATCCGAGGAATAAATGTAGATCTCTGTGGCATGTGGTTACTTCTATAAAAGCTACAAAAATAAATAAATCATATTTAAGACAAATATGTTAAAACATTTAAATAGAATACTTAAATAGCAGTATATTTTTCTAGTAGAATTTTGCTAACTTGCCTACCAAACAAAAAATATGTTTATTAATTATGGGTAAGGCCCAACATACATAAATAGTAATTAATGCAATGTTTATTGATATATATATATATATATAACTAGTACATTGTTAACTCTGTAATACAGATTCAGAAGTATCTATATTAGTTCTAATTATTATTGTTAGTGTAAAATTAGGAAATGGAGTAATTGTTTCTTTATTGTATCGGTTGGTTGATTGAAAAGTAAACATATTGCATTTTGGGATAATTTGATTTTATTAATAAACTCAAACCTGACCAAACCTTAAGGTTATCTGAGGAAAAATATGAGACATTAGAATATACTCATTGATTTTTACCTATTATTGTATTTTGGATAGGTATAATTTGGAACAAATTGAATAGTGTACCTAACTCAGATTCATAAAGAATTTCAAAGAGAATTATATGGTTCTATCAAATGCTTTGATATAATTCATTAAATTGAGATTTATTTTTAAACACTTTAAGAATAAAATTATTTAAAATTATGAAATGGCATTACAGTAGAACAGCCAGGTCTAAAAACCAAATTGCTCATTAATTATGACCAAGTTGACTAATAAAATATTACGAAGGACATATTCTTCTACAAGCTCTACAGTACGATTTAAAATAGAAATAAGCTTATAATTCCTATTTCCTAACACTGAATTTATGACCTCATTTTAAAATACAAATGACAGAGCTAAGCTTCCAAATGAATCAAAATTTGTCATCATGAATACTTAAAGAATAGTCAAAGAGGAACAATAAAAATAATGACTTGACATCATGAAAGAATGTATTTTACTTGGTTAGCCCTCAGGCTCAACTGAATTTAAATCACTCAATTTTCCATGACCAGCATTAACATCAACAAAAGTAAAGCTGTTAGGCAGATTTTAGAACAAAAAGATTAATGATACATAGCTATTTGAAGAAGTATGAACTGAGTTGAAGTAGGTAAAAAAGTATATGAAGAATGTTAATGTAATTATTAAAAATATTGAATATTTACAATAAGTGGACAAATTTTATTTATTTATTTATTTATTTTTGATTTTATAACATAATTGTCTTGCTTATTGTTGTTCAAAAATACATATTAGATATCTAGGCATAATAAATTGATTTTCATAATTTTCATGATTCATAATATAAATATTAAAAAAATTAATTAAACTAAGTAATATTATAAACAGTTTCCCAATTCTTATCATTTTTGGTTTGAATGTAAAAATGTTTTTAAATTACTCGAAATTTAAAATCTTAAAATGTGGTCTGATTAACCTAATGTAGACATATTGAAAAATCAGTTTTCAGAAGTTTTATCCACATCATTAGATCCATTGGTAGGATTGATAAAATGTATATACAAATGAGCATATGATATATATCGTATATGCACAGGTGGTGACTTGTACATACTTCACTATTTCACTTAATGCTTATATTGAACATTTCTTAAAAAAAGACTCTAAAGATCAATAACATTCAACAAAATTACTAATATAATTTATTAAACCAACCTTAAATTTATCCAATGTGGAATACTGCAGTCATCTCCTAAAGATTCATCACGATTTTGGAACTAAAAAAAAAAAAAATGAATGAATAAAAAAAATACAAAAATACAAATATAAGTAAAATTATATTATTAAATTATAAACTAAACTCTACCATTCTACTATAATGATAACATAACATTAAGTAGATTTTACATTTTTTCATGAATGTCAAACAAAAGGTTTAATGTCAGGGGCGCAAATTAATGTGGAAAAATGTGCTAAATCATAGTTTTTTTTTTTCATTGTAATATAAATAAAATGATTAAGTGATTAATAATTTTAATAGAAACAACATTTTGAATTTAACTAAGTTTTAACCATGCACACAGTTGTTACTGTCATAAAATAGTATACTCTAATAAATTATCATCATAGCAATATGCACCACACTAGTTATTCAGGATGTATGCTATTAGAATTTGTATTCTATTTAAACAATACATTTTATTACAGATATAAGTTACTACATAATATATATAATATATAAATTAACAGTCA
Organism: Aphis craccivora; assembly: GCA_009835225.1. NCBI lineage: Eukaryota > Metazoa > Arthropoda > Insecta > Hemiptera > Aphididae > Aphis > Aphis craccivora. Next base: position 19,455 of record VUJU01002611.1, read on the forward strand.
ACAGTCTATATATTTATTTATATATCAATACAAAATGATTAAACTATTGAATGTAAACAATTTTTATTTATTGCTAAAATTATTCAAAACAATAAACCAATGTATTATTAATACACAATTTTACTACTATTTTATACTTGTATTTTTTTTTAAAAAAATAAAAGAATTAACAAATATTTTCAAACAGATAAAAGTATAAAAAATATACTGATCAAAATACTAATAAAAATTATACTCCAGCAACCATAGTAGTATAAAATGCTGGAAAATAAAAATATTTTGTGCATACTTAATAATTTAAAATTTTTTATATAGTCAAAACAACAACTTTGATTAAGATTCTTAGAGAGCACTATAATGTTTTTAATGGCTCCTAATAATTTAAATTTTTTTTTACAATTCATTTTTAATATTAACCCAATATCTTAGTAATTTTGTTTTAAATTTCAAATTAAGTCTGCTTCATAAAAAATTTAATTTTGCAATAAGTAGTATGGTACTTTTCAGATCATTCAGCATTTAATGAGAACATTTAAAACAAAGAAAAATAATTTGTTTATTTTTATGAAAAGTGTAGAGTACTAGAGGTATTAATATTAAAACTAAAATAAATAGCAATTATTTTTAAATGACACTACGTCCACTTGTCCACTTGTATTGTCTCTATTTAACATACAACATAACAATTTTTGTTTTGTGTTGTATGTTTGTTAGGAAAAAACAACATAATATTTGGGTAGAGTGTCCTTTAAATAAAAATGTAAATATTTGACAAAAGAATTAGATACATTATTTTAAAGTATATTATGTTAAAACTATGTAAGTATATAATATTTAAATTCATAAAAAATGTATTGTTATTTGAGATTTTTCTTACCAAAAATAATGGGACAGCATACAATGGCTCTTGACCAACACAGATCAAATCAATTCCTACACCATTATCCATAACTCTTTGTTTAGTAATATTTGTTAATTGTCTATCAACATAAAATTCACCCATACCAGGAGATATAACAATTGCTAATTGACCAGTCCGATCTAAACTTCTTTCAATATAATGTTTTTCAAAGACTGAAATAAAAAACAAATTAAAAAATAATAATAATAACATATTAATTAGTAATTACATTATTACACTATTTTTTTTTTTTAATTAACCAATTATATGGTTCTTTTTGATAAATATTTCAGAGAAAAATAAAATAAACCGATATAATCTTAAAATGAGTGTGTTGTTTCCAAACCAGAAAAGTTATTTTGTTGTATAATAGGTTTTGGTTTCAGAGTTATGATTGTTTCTTGTCGTTGAGTAGATTTCTATAGATATTAAATTTGAATTTAATAATAAAACATTGCATATGAATGTTTTAAAACATAGCTAAAATGTTTTTTTATAGCGTTATTATAGTATAATATTATAGTTAGAACTATGACAAATTGACTTGTCTAAATCATAAAAATTTACCAACTTCAAGTATTTTATATTTTTATAAACTATAAGAAGGGATAACGCACTCTGGTTACGTTTAGAGCTACTTCACACTCCGACTAGAACTTGTCAGACGCGGCCTCTCGGTGCTATCAGCTACACCTCTCTTCACTCACATCAAACTTCTACATTTATTGTGATAAAAGTTTAAATTAAATTGATGGATATATTTTGTTATTAAATAAATTAAAATAAAATATAATTAATATACAAAATACTCTCTAATTGCATACAAATTGTTCAACCTTTCCATCAGACATAATACTACATTGAGGTTAGTTACACAATGTTTATCATAAGTAGCTCATGCTGGAAATAAAAAATATAAAATAAAACTATCATACTGTTATTTATTGAAAAATATTCTGTTTTGAAGTTCATAAATAAATAACAATGTTCATTATTTTGTTAAAATTAAAAAATATTTGTAAACTAATTCTTAATCATGTATTTGGTTGGTTTATTTGGTCGTATATAACAATATCAGTTACAACAATAATAAAGATATAACAATATTATTTTTAAATAAAAATTGTTTTTTTTATTTGTCTATAACAGGGATGGGCAATTGGTGGCTAGCGAGCCATTTTTATCTAGCCCGTCCAACATTTACAATTTACATCAGATAATTTTAAAGTTAAGTTAAATTTAAGTCTTAGCCAATATAATACTAAATAAATAAGAACATATGCTCATAAACTGTTTTCACTTAGGATTTTTTATTGTATGTTTCAATTTATCATTGAATTTAAATTTAACAAATTCATAACAACAGCGGTTGCTATTAGTTTCTGAGAGATGATTTTAATTTATAAGTATTATGGATATGTAATATGTATTATTGCATATTTAATATTTTAAGATTTCCAAAATTGTATAAATTATTAATATTACTTTAAATTAGAGGTCACAATTGTTGACAGGTATTAAAATACATGGGCATTGGGCACATGGAGCCTGGGAACACGGGAAAAAAAAATATTTAAGCCCATGCATATAGTGTATATTAATTCAGAATTCAGATATAAAATTTATTTGCAAACCTTCTAATAATTATGTAATACAACTTTTCTTTTGAAAAAAAAAATGAAATTTAAATTATTTAGATATTATAAGTAAATATATTACATTACACGTAAATAAATAAATTCTGTATTGTTTGTTATATCTACTTTTCATTATCAGTTATACTTAGGTACATAACAAAAATTACATACACACATTTATTTACTTTTTATAATTTATCAATATTATTGATGAATGTGATTACTACATACAGTAGGAGGTAGTGCACACAATATGACATGTATTCTGTCATATTGAGTTCAGAAAATGGAACAATCTTAAGTCAGAACTGCAAAATAGTGAAATACAATTTTATTTAAATATATGAGTATTTAAAGTCATGGGTATTCAAATTTAAACTTAACCTAACCCGGGTCTATGTGGGTATTTTTATAACACGGGCTTTAGTTAAAAACAAGGGTACCCGTGTAGTTCATTACACGTATAATCGCGGCCTTTACTTAAAAATATACACTGTATGTTAGTTATTTTATTAACTAAAAAAATATTATGAAAATAAATACTAATTTATATAAACCATACAATGTACTTGCCATTTAATGCCATATTTAATACTTCAAGAAAGTTGCCTTGAGAAGCATGTGATAAATAAGCTTCTGGTATTGAACTAATTGAAACACCAGAGTCTTGAAGTACTTTATGATGATAATTTAAGATTTCTATTTTGTATGTGTAATAAAGACGTCGAAGAAGCATTAAAGAAGCTGCTGCCCAATCTTCATAACGTTCATTTTGAATTACTACCCTAAAAAAAAAAAAAAAAATGGTAAAATATAAGATATATATATATAATATATATACATACTGTATGATGCATATTATAATAAATAAAAAATATATTGTCCTAAATAAATAGGAAAAATTAATATTTAGTAAAAAAAAAACATTAGAATAATAAAGCTCAAAAGTAATCCAAGACAAATCAATAAAACTTATATTTTAAATTGAAATAATTTAGCCTATGAGTGACAAAAACTTAGTATAATCCTGGAATTTAATATTACAATAATAAATACAATTCTGAAATATCCTTTAAACATAATTCATGTATTTTAATGTTATTATTATTATTTGTAGTGTGTATTGTTTTTAAAAACTATTGGATCTATATAAGAAAGTCACTATAGGCTCAAGCCTACATAAATTCATAAATTGCCCCCAATTTTGCCAATGCATAATGTTAATTCTACAATATTTATTAACATTTATTTAAAAGTTATTCATTTACCTGTAAAAATCTTCATAAAAACGATTCTTGTAATCTACTTGGAGACATTCTCTCATAGCTTCAGGGAATTCTTCTAATTTATTAGCTTTGTAAAAAACTCGTGAGAATACAACAAGTGTTACTTCATGATTACTGCCAAAATACTAATAACAAAAATGAAGAGTAATAATTACTACTAATTGGTACACATTACATAAAACATTGCATGTAGTTTTTATATATTATTAATTATGTAACATAAAATTAAAATTAAATTTATTCAAATCTTTATGATTTGAAGATATCAATATATTATATAAAATAAAAATTAATGTTTAATTTACAAACTTACCCTCCATTTCTCAAATAAATCATATAGAAAACCATCCACAGATTTTTCAAAATAAGTGTCTCCTAGAAAGTTGAACTCCCACATTTCAGAAGTCATTTGAAGAAATATATAAACCATACTTGTAGCAGATCTAAAAACTATCTGAACAAATATAAATAAATAACTCAAGTAAATAAGATTGCTCCACATTAATTATAATTAAATTTGTGTTTACAAAATTTAGCATTTTATTTTTATGAGTATATGACAATACAATCACTCAATATTAATAAAAATTTATTGATTAACGGTTATAAATAGAATTATTTTGATTTGTTTATTTTTGAATTGATTTTTTTCTTAAAAAAAAATATAGAAAATGCTTCATATTGCAAGATTACAATGAATAAAACCTTAGTATTATGGCTAATAACTCCACAGGAAACAATTTTTCCTTTGGTCCACATTTGATAAACTTGTACACGAGTATATCCACCACAAAATTCCATTTTTTTGTTATTGTATACACAAGTATCAATCATTGAATTTCTTAAACGCCACATTTCAGATCGTCCAAGATATTGGTCTCTGAATGTCAATTCAACAGAATCTAATATTACAGATTCTGGACTCACAATATTTACTGTAACATCACTATATGCATGTAATTGAAATAAACTTGCAACACTATGTTCTATGCTAATTGTATCTGAAATTTTAAAAATGTATAGGATACTATATAGTTTTAAATAAGTACCTAGTAAATATTATTATGAAGTATAATTATAGTATTATAAGTATTAATATATCTATTTAAACTTAAAATCAGTTAAATCTCGATACCTTAAAAATTACGCCAGTATATAATGTTTTGTAAAAATAAATAACATAAAATTAAAAAACGAGTAAAAAGATTTTAGTAAGATGATAACTAGGGCTCGGAAGTTGATGCATTTTTTTTTTTTTTTGTGTGCTTTTTAGACGATGCTCTCCTGGCCACAAATCTGTTTCATAATCATGTGAATCTGAATAACTAATTTTTATTTTGCATTTTTTTGTGTTTATTACTTTATAAGTCATTTTTTTGACATTTTAAGGTCATTTTCCCACATTTTTAGTCATTTTTACTGATTTTACACTAGTTCACTTCTTATCGTTTCTTGTCGACCAATATGCCAATAACTTAAAACTTGGAAATTACCACAAACAAATATTTGTAATTTTTTTATTTCCCTTTTTTAAGGACATTTTTGTCATTTTTATGCCAAAAATTTAGTAATTCGAAACTTTGATAAACTTATATAGAATTTTATTGAAAAATAAAGTAAAATATTTAAAAAAAATGTATTTTTAATAATTTAAAACTAATATTTGTAATTTTTTGGTCATTTTTTTGCCATTTTTATGTCATTTACATTTTTTATTGTTTTAAAGGTCATCAACTTCTGAACCCTAACGATAACACAATATTAAAGTGGTATTGAAGTTTTAAAAGAAGATCTTAATACTTAAAATGAGAATTTGATTATAAAGTTAAATTTATTGACTTTCAATCAAAAATATGATTCATAATTATTTAATTTACATGTAACCTAATAGTGTAATATAATTAAAATCATTATTATTATTTTTTTCATATTTTATTTAAAAATATAATTCTCTTATACTTTTATACTAGGTCAATATTTTTAAGTGGGTACATAAGTCAGTTCGGCCTTTTGTTCAATTAATATTTTTAATCAATATAAAATTGCTTTTTAAACATGATACTGAACACTAAGTATGTTAATTTTAGATTCTGATTAGAGCATGAATATAACGACTTTACAATATTTCAATTTTTGTTTTGTTACTTTTTAAGGTAGTAAAAATGCTTTGATTTTTAATTTTGGGGAATCAAAAGTAAAATATTTCTATTACATTTCAAAATAACTATGAAAAACAAACAATTTAAAACCAATAAGTTTTTAACAAAATTATTTCTTTATTGTATAATTCAAAAATGATAATCATAAAAACTTGAAATTTTTATTACATTTTTAAATCATGTTTTATACACGGTATACTTTTTAAAACATGTTAAATCTCTTTGAGCTATTTAAAGGCATGAGTTTTTTCTTCAAAAAATTAAAATTTTATGCAAGACCCCATATAAGTTGTTTTATATCTATTTAAAAATATTAAAAATACATACATGGGTGCAATATTTTTATATGCATTTGAGTTTCAAATTTGGATGAATTTACATATTTTATTGATATTATAATACAATATACAATATTATTTATTTGTGGTAATTCAGAAACATTATTACTGAGGACTTAAAATCTTTACTGCTTTATGTATATTATGCAGCGATATTTTTAATATATATTAATATTATTCTTAGATATTATCTATTTATATTATGAACCTGTTCATACTGTTTTATTGTAATGTAGTATTGGCTCAACAATTATAATGATATTATATTATAATATTATGGTATAAGTAGGTACCTAAATGTAATATTTTCAGAAAAAAATTATCATCCAATTATAATAAGAATAGTAAAATAAATTACTTAAATAATAGTATTAAAAAATTATCATGAAATATACTTAGTAATTTAGGTCGACAGACCATTTCTGCACAAAATAATTTCTTGCACACAAAGATACATCATACAATTCAAATTTAATACATATATTTCAATGACCTCCTTGACAACTACTATGTAATAGAGTGAGACTTACATGCTTATTTTTTTTTTTAATGTCTATTATACAATAATATTATCATGTATTCATGTTAGTTAAAAAAAAAAACAATAATTACCTTTACTTTGTAAATCATCTTTAAATGCCATAATTTGTAGTAATAATTTATTTTGTTCGGAGTCTGCATGATAAACCTCTACAATATCACCTATGACGGCTTTCGGAAAGTCTTTAATATTGACAATAAGTTCTGAACCTAAAATTGTTAAATTAAACAATAAAGAAGTATAAATGTAATATCAATGAATTAGAATTATTTAAACAATACAATATTCACTATACTTACTACTGAAAGCCTTTTGATGGACAGTTAATTTGTATGTTTTTTTCATGGTGATAGGTAGGTATTTTGGTATTAATTGTTAGCTGTTAAGTTTTACATAATAATCCTGCTATTCACTTTACACACAAATTGTATACTTGCAAAAAATGTAAGTTGATTATATAATACCTACCACCTACCAATTACTATTATGTTATTAATGTTATTATCTACATGTTTACGAAAATCCAACGACTGACAATCAACAAGTTTCAGAGCGATATTCAAAATATTAATTTATACAAAAATACCTAATATCGTACAAAATATATGTTTACACTCTTAGCAGATACCATTTTCTTAAAAACGATGATTATATGGAGGATACTTTTGCGCGCGCATGTGATATTCGGAACGTTTCGAAACGTTGCGTTGACGATAACGACTATACAGAAGTAGGGCACTATAGACTATAGGTATACTAAGCCGTCATTTTGCGACTCATTTATAACAAATAATATTATGGAACTACGAAGTTGCCGCGTTTATTTTATCGTTGATAAACCAGTCGCAAAATGGCGGTTTAGCATATGCGTATATTTAGTGCCTTAACAGAAGTCTACCTCATAGACGCAGGGTAGGTACTTTTGGGCTTTGGTACCTTCATGGTTCAACAAAATCTCCATTAACCATTTAGATGGTTTAATTTTAGGTAATTGTTTCAAAACTTAAAAAAAACTTTGTTAGTACCACTATTTAAAAAAATTATTATTATTAATATTTTAAATATTTATATTAATTAGGCCATTAGGTACATATTATAAAATACGTAATATGTATAAATGTACAAATCACAATTTCAGACTGTAGTGATAGATTATTCTTAATATTATCAATCATGGCGAAAAATCATTATGTAGTATAACTCTATAACTGACAAGAACCTATTATACAAGACGTGCATCTTATAATAAGTATACATAAATCAATCAAGTCGTAGGTACCATTAAAATTTAAAATATATAAATGGAAAATTAATCCAAGAAAAAATTAGAAAGGAGATTCGTACCCCATCGTAGATTCAGATGAATTTGAAAGTAATTTGGTAATTATATTTATTTCAAATTAGGTAGGTACTAAAAAAGAAATTCTGAAAACGTATCCCCCCACACACACATACACAGGTTAGGTTGCAAACATACGAACTACATTATACAATTTCAGGGAGCATTATTAAATTCGTTATTCTTTCTTTGAATAGATAATATTAGGTAATAAATTCTAATCCTGATGTGCATTTTTATTTATAATGTTACAAGACTACAAAAATAGATTTTTGTTTAATTAACATCACAGTTTTTAAAAAATACTTAAGTTCAAGCCAAAGAACTTCAATTTAAATCTACCATTTTAGAATGGCATATAATTTGCATCAAAGCTCATCATATCCATTTTAAAATTAATTTTTATATTTTTACATAATTTTGGTTGCTTTCGGTTTGATATACCTAATCAAATATTATACTCCTCACATTTATGATGATTTTTCTCTCATAATCTGAGCAACTTAATTAGTTATTTATAATTAAAATTTAACTTACCTCAAAGTAATATCGTGAGATTGTGAGACGTTATTCAGCACAGATAAAAATACAACATGCTGATAGTAGCTTTAATTAAGTGAGGCTGTACCTAGAATATCTAATACCTCATCAAAACTTGGGATTTACATTCAGTTTATTCAACAACATTTTTAGGTAATTCTTTATATTTTTAAAGAAAATGTTTAAATTGATAGCTTTTTTCTCAGTCAATATTAAATGAATAGGTATACCCAGTGCCTCCTTTCTAGAAGTATGTGCGTTATTAATGACTTAACTACAGCAATAAGTTTAAAAATTTTCTGGTTTGCTGGTTAATTTTAATACATAATTAACTAATTTATATTACTTATAATTATATAATATAAATTAACATGTAAAAGTAAAAAAAAATTGTATGATGATGCATATAATATACCTAATTTAATTTATTGTTTTGATTTACAATTATGTGGTGTCTAAATAATATATTTGCCTGAGTGTTGATTAATTATTCACTAACGTGTAAGTTAGAAATTGGATTAATTGAGATGTTTTATTGTAAGTAGTAATCCTACGTCTATTTTATAGAACCATTAAAAACAGTTGAAAACCACTTGAACAGTTGTGGTCTATGGTGTATGCAAATATGAAAAATAATGGCAGAACGCTTCATGGTGGAAATAAAAACGCATATACATACGTAGTGCACTAGTGCGGTACCTATTGTGGTGAATACCACCGGGTATTAGTTTTACACTTTTACGCGAAATCATCAAAACGCTTAGTGTACCTACCTAGCAAGACCTTAAAAAACAACGGTTTCCAAATTGTGTACCACTGTACACTAGGGACACCGCTGTCTATGGCTCATAATAATTACCTACCTAATAACCAAATTAACATTTTTAGAATTTTTCTTATTCTGTCTTTCGTGATATTCACAGCTGGACATTACAGATGAATTTGGTCCAAAAAAAAGGGTATCGCAGATAAAAAAAATACTGAGGACCGCTGCTATAAAATATATAGGTACCTAATATAATATATAAATACATTGTAGATTCTAAGGTGAGCGATGAATGTATTGATTTTTCAACGATGTGTGTTTTTTATCCATCTTTTCCTTTTGTAGAAACTATGTAAAATTTCTATTATTTTTCTTATTAATCAGGAAAAACAAAAAAAAAAAATTGTTAAGGAAAAACGATATTTCTACGTAAAACAGTTTTCGGTAAAAATTATTATGTTTTTATGATGTATCTATATCGGCGTCGTATACCTAACATTATTATAATTTATTATCTATCATATTATAGTGTTGGAGTGTTGGTGTACGCGTAATTCCCACACCTTAAGCCAAAATATTTATTCAAGTATACCTAACCTAGATACAGGTGTACAGGTATAACATATTATTTATGTAATTTACTTACCTACTTAATTCGATCATTTTAGTAACTAAAGAAACATTACCTATATCAACTGACAACATTATGAAGTGTAAGTAACAACAAAAAAAAAAATCATTGTTAAGATAGTCCTTCTGCTGTACATTAAATATCGAGTATTTCAGTGTAATTCCGTTAAATATTACATAATATAGGTAAATATTGTTATTGAATTACAACAAAATAACGAATATTTGTCAACAATTGGTGTTGGGTAGAAAGATTAGGTATGAATAACATTTAAGAGTTGAAGATGAACAAATATTTAACTTTGGACAGCAAAGATTATTATATTTCAAAATACTACAAATGACTACAAATTGACAAACACAATACCTTTAATAACTAACTACTAAATAGGTAAATATTTTTAATATAAAACTACAATATTGTTTAAAATAATTAGTAATTAAATCATCATTATGCTATATTACGACGAATCGATTTCCTGTTACCTTCAATATAATATTGTTGAGTTAATAAAAGCAAACATTTTCGGGTACTCTATATAGAATCCGCTGGCCACAGTATAATACGTTTTAAAATTTTACATTTCGTTCAAAATTATTAGATATCTAAAAGGTTATATTTTTTATGTAAAAGAAAAAAAAATATTTTTATTTTTATAAGTTGACAGTTAAATATAAAATTGTAAATGTTATGAATTTAGCCAAACGCAATAAACATATAAAAAGCTACAAAATATTTTCACAGTAAAAACTACTTTAAAAGTTGAAAATATTTTCTTTTTTGGAACCCAAGCAACTATATTAATCAATTACTTTGTTTTATATATATAAGTAATATAATAATTAATGATGATAATAATAACCTTACATTTGTAACATCATACTCATTTTTACTATTAATTACTTTAATTTTTATTAATTAAATTAATCATTTATTCAAATTGTTGATACTAATATTATATAAATGGAAAAGATTGAAAAAGCAGTATAATATTATTTTAATATAAATAACAATTCATAACTATTGTCAAATCTAAAATATAGTTGATAATTAATAATCAAATAAGTACAATTTGAATAATGCAATCAGATGACAAAAGACAATCAAAAAAATTTAAATTAGAAAGAATTCCCATTAAATATCAATATTATTTCTATAAGAAAATGAAGTTATTACTGATTTAATGTTTTACTTTATAATAAAAGTCGGAATTAACATTGAATTAAGAATTCGATCATAGCAGTATCCCGGAAAATATAAATATAAAATGTTTGTCTGACAAGAACATCCAGCTTTTCCTTACGCTTATTTTTGTTTGTATCTATGGTGAAATTTTAATTTTAATCATATGCCGAGCTTTAAAAAAGAGAAAACAATTAATATGTTATATATTCGATTGAAATCGTATAAAGTAGATTATAACGTTGTCGACTTATTCAGTGAAACTCGGTTAGTTTGTTTTTTATCAGTTTGTTATGTGTTGTGAACCTACAAAAGGTAAACTCGTTAGTCTATGAATAGGGATTTTTGAAAACTGAAATACCTGTGGCTGATAATATTACGAACTTAAAAAGTTGTGTAGCAAAATGGTGAATTGAGCACTTTATGAGAAAATGTTTGCATCTAACCTGTAGATCGTTATATTTGTGGGACACACTGCGGAAGGAAATAATTCATAACGGCGTATAAATGTATAGTAAGTACCTAAATATAATTAATGTGTTTTGTATTATGTGTAGTAATATTATAATGCAATTTGGTTAGGGGTTAGAATGACGGATATGAGATGAGAAGGAAATTAAATTGTGTTGGCGATAGATCATAATCATTAATTATCATAAGTGATTGAAGCGTTGGGGAAGAAAGAGAGGCGGGAAGCCATTTATCCCAAAAGTCTGTACAAGATATACGGGTAGGAGTGATGGTGCTGTTGTTTGGGGCGGACTATGTGACGGCTGCGATTCGGGTGGTCGGTATATGCGTCGTAGTTGGCGATTTTCCGGTGATTAGCGACAGTGGCGGTAGTGGCAGCGAAAGTGGTGGTGCTGGCAGCGCTGGTTTTGGCGGTTGTGGTTATTGCGGCGGCAACGGTGGTGGTTTCTGTGGCGACGTTTGCAGCCGCAATATCAGTGGCAGAAGATGTGATGTCGAACGGGGTGACGCTAGCACTAGTCACGGAGACATCGTCGCCAGTTGTTTTTTCGGGTAGGGACGACGATGATGACGAAATGAGATTCCAATTATGGATGTCATCATCTGATTGGTCAAAGGCAACAGCAGTGGGTGACATGCCGGATACAGTATTAGTGGTAGCTGTTTCGGCGGCAGCGTATGTACTATTGTTGAGAGCGTTGGCAGGTTTGACAGAAGCATTGATGGTGGTAGAATTGGTTACGGTCGGCCTTGTTGAAGAACGAGTGGTCACCATGTTATTGTTTCCAGTTTTTGTAGCATTTATGGGACTGGGAAACGTGGTGGTCGAGGTCCTGGAAAATGGAGTGGCTGTAGGCTTACGCACGTTATCATTGTTGTTGTTGATTGGCAATTCGGGGAAATCGATTTTCTTGTAAACTCGGATTGGTGGCTCGATGGTCGGGGCATCATTTACTTTGGCCACGTATCTATTTGTATTGTCGTAGTTGAGGTATGAACGCAATGAGTTTAGTGGGCGGCCGGTGGTGCTGGTAGTAGTAGCTGATACGGAAGCAACAGTGTATGGGATTTTTGAAACAACTGTCGCGATGGCAGCTAGTGTGGCAGCGGTTGGCCGGCGGCTGTTGTCGGTTGGCCGACGGCTGTTGTCGGTGGCTTGACGGTCATCACCGGTCTCAGCTGTAAACATTTTGGCTACGGTGTGTATCTTCTCGGTAGTTGTCATTTGTGTAGCTGGCTGGCTCTTTGGTACAGTGGTGGTGGTAGTAGTTTTGGTGGCTTGGGAGTTTACGTTGGCGTTGGTGTTGGTCGTATTGGTTGAGTAGCCACGCTGGTGTTGATGATGATGGTTATTACTGATAGTTGTCGTCGGTATGGTGGCTGAGGTTTTGGTGGGTTGGTTGCCACTGGTCAAAGTACCTCCAACGGTTGTCACAATTCGTCCCGTTGTGGTTATTTTCACAGGCGAGGTGGTCGATTTATTTACGGTGTTTGCATTGGTCGTAGTGTCGGACGTCGTACCAAGTGTGACCAAACCAGCAAGGGTCGATGTCTTGGTAGTGATCTCAATGGGCGTCGTTGTCGTCATCTGTTTTATGGTAATTTTCGATGTAGTTTTTGGTTCAATTTTTGGTGTGGTGCTGGATGTACTGGTAGTACTAGAGTTGGTAACCATGCTCGTACTGGACACGGAGTTGATGGTGTTAGTGCTAGTACTTGTACTGATGCTGATACTACTAGCGCCGGTACTGGTGGTTTCGACCTGGCCACCGATAAACGCCGAATCAATGCCGTTGGTGTCAAAACCTCCTCGGCCTGAAGACTTTATAGGTTCTTGGGCAATCGACATCTCTTGTGGCAAGTTGATGATGCTACCGCTACTGCGTCCCATCACTTTAGATATTGACTGGAATGTTTCGTCATTGTACTGAGCAATCGTAGCCATCTCTATAGCGTAGTCTTCAACATCTGTAATTATATGCATATTAAAAAAAGTTTTAATGCGTTGTAACATGTGATACTAATCTAAATTGTAATTATATATTTTGGTGAGGTCAATGTTTCAGCTTCTACGATATATATGGTTTCCAGTCTATTGCCTTATATTTAACAATTTAAGTTAACTACAAGATGGAAATTAAAGAATACCTGTGTATAAACATTAGAGCAGGTGTGCTCAACCTTTTTCAACTCTCGGGCCACATTCGACATTTATATTATTTATACTGCGTGTGTATATAAATATTATATAAAAAATAATATATATATTTCTATTAATATTTTAAAACCTAATACATTTTTCTATAATCAACTTTAATAATTAAAATTAAAAACTGTATAATATTTTGTAATTCTTAAAAGCTTATTAAAATTCATTTTTTTAAATTATAATTTTTGTTTTATTTTTATACTTATATAAATATCTAATTTTTATGAAATGTTGTGACCGGTTGATCGGGCTTCGAATTTAGTATTACTCAATTATTGCAAGTATTACTGCATTAGAGTAACCAGTCACCAGTGAATCGTTTTTTTATTTTTGTGAACACGGTAAAAGCTTCTAAAAATAATTACTGTTTTCATACACTTATTTTATTTATTGAATTTAAAATGGTTTTTTTATTTATCGTGTGAGAAGAAAAATGATTTTTTTCAAGTTGTATAACTTTTAAAATAGAATGCAATTAATGAGATTCCTATTTTGTGTTGTGAATGCATCACAATACCTACTAGACTGGACACCAAAGCTAACAATTAAGTTCTCTGTGTCTCAAAAGTTGACAATGATGTTAATACATTATGACACGTTTTGTATGGAATAACTTGTATTATAATTGGCATAACCTGGTTTGATTTGTAATTTGATTTGATTTCATACTATAATGGTACACCTGATTTTAATATGTCATACACATACCAATTTTATTGTATGTACCTATTATATAATTGATTTATAAACATAGTTTTGTCTTATGAGGACTTTTTAAAAAGTTTTAAATTAATATTTGAGATAGACATAATATCATGTTTGTGTACCTACCTATTTTTGTAATCGAACAATTAAAAGATTTAATGTTTTATTGAAAATAAATAAAATATTTAAGTGCTATTAATTAATGGGTTTACCCATAAAACTTTACTAACCAATAACCATATTAATTAATTAATTTATTATACATTAAAAATATTTTAATTCAATATGCAAACATCGTTTAATTATTAAAAAAAGTTATACAACTTATACCTATAAAACTACCAATGACTGAATATTTAGCAAAAATGAGGAGCTATTCATCTTAGTAATCTCTATAGGTAATCTAAATATTTATAAGTGTATCAATGGGCCTCACTGGGTAAATAAAATAGTAGTTACGTTTATCATAGTTAGTAATTGAGATTTTTAATACATTACCTGATTCTGAACTTGAGGTTGTTGTTTTTAACTTAATATCAGCTAGTTCAGGTTTGACAGGTTTAAATAATGTCTTCAGTGGTTTATTAGAATTTGGACAGCTTAATTTTTCGTTTATTTCCGATTGTTTCTAAAAATATAAAGCATATTATGTTTAGTTGTATACATACATATTTTTAAAAAAAAATTATGTACAAATTTATCTGGCTATGCGTATAAAATTTAAAATCTAATAAATAAAATTCTCGTGTCACAGTTTTCGTTGCCATACTCCTTCGAAATGGCTTGACCGATTTTGATGAAATTTTTTGTGCATATTCAGTAGGTATGAGAATCGGCTAACATCTATTTTTCATACCCCTAACTGATAAGGGTTGTCCAGA